>MU388272.1:0-123853 GCA_022578535.1 Jackrogersella minutella
AGATCCCCCCACAAGCAAGACGAAATTCGCAAGCTTATGTACCAGGGTGTCACGGACCATAAGCATAAGCCCGCTGATACTTCCAAACACCCCCTTAGCTTCAGCTGAAATTGATTTTGGTGAGACAACGGAAGCTTAACAATTTCTAAATTAATAATAAGTTCCAAGGTTTGCAACTCAACGTTATTCTTCACATTCGTGCATACGTCCACGTATCTCCTTAGAGGTACCTAGATACTTAGGCTAATTCCGGTTCCAGTTCTGATTCTAGATTAGGAAAATGTTCAGTATTGAATGATCACAGTCGAATGTTGCTTTATCACCATTTCCTAATTTAGTAATTGAGCGTGAATATGATGGGGGCTGCTAGAAGGGTAGAATGCATCCTTAAGGAATAGGGCTTACTTTTGAACATTGCCTAAGATGGAAGTGCATTTAGGACAGGTGATGAAAATTGATCTGGGTTGAAAAAAAAAATATATATATATATATATATATATAAAATTGAAAGATGGGGCGAATGAAATTTGGGTTTGGCTACATGAAATGATAATATCGTAATGTTTTGTTAGGTACTTAAGATATGTAAGCAAAAACTAAATGTTGTTTGTATTGTCGTGGTGATGAGAATATTGGAGCTGAACTCTCCATTACGTCTCCAAAACATCTCTAGTCAGCTTTAAGTATCGGGTCTATTAAAACTGCCTGTCCTTTGAGTGACCGCCATCCAATTCCTCTTCAGTCAGTCAGTCAATTCTACCATTTAAATAATCATAATCGCGTCGGACTCCTGGTAACCGTAAACCAAAAAGCCTGTCAACGAAACAGCGTAGAGCAATATGTATGAAGAACCAAACAACCTGATCTATTAAGCATTGAGGACAGATATGCTGTCGTGAAGATATCCATCAACTCATCGCTTAACTTGCCTGATACACTCCCGGCCCCTGATAACCTCGCCAGAAAAACACCAGTCCGTTAAGCCTCCTGTCCCTCTTGGGCCTGTAGGTATTGGTAGGCACCGAAGGCGACCAAACCTCCAATGAAGACAACGGCGTACAGGGCAGTTCCATATCCAGCAGAGCTTGTGTTGGCGGCAGGCGCAAGGGAAGGCTGGAGGTCCTTAGGATGGGGGTCACCGGGCTGTAGTCAAAGTCCGTTAGCATACCGGAGTACGATGGGGTATGATCAATTGAACAGATTGGAAGGTGCAGGTAAAGGGGAATTTCTCACCTTTCGCTTGAGGGTGCCGACTAGGAGTTGCTCGAGGGTTTCTCGGGCTTCGTCGCTGTGTCCGACATCTTCGAAGGCTTCTGTCGCATCTTGGCCACCAACATCCAACAAGACCTCTTCACCACCACTATACGAAAGGAGACGAGTCAGCTGAAAAAACAGATAAGGCTGTATTGCAAGGCGAAGTTTCTATCAAAAGTAGGAATTCCAATCGCAAGAGGCGAGATGATACTTACGGATGCTCATCGATGAATTTCGTGGTATCGTAGATCTTATCGTGGACAACGATGAAAAGGTCCTTCTTGGTGTTGTGCTCAGCAACGTCCTGGTAGGTAAACTCCTTGTCCGCCATTTTGACTTGGAATTGTGTTTTTAAAAACAAATCTATCAATGTCGATCGCTTGCTTGCTCTGTAAAGACGATGAAGCAACTTTGGAAGTCAAAGATTAAGACACAGGTACAGGCGCACAGTCGGCACGGAGATTGATCGGGGGTTTGCTGGAGTGAGGAGGAGAAGAGTTGGGGGATAAGAAGAAGAGATGGAGCTAGTAAATTGTATTGTCGATTGATTTCTTTAAGTTCTAATGGCTTCTGTCCCCTAGAAAACTCAAGGAGCTAGCGGTCAGCGGACTGAATGGTAATCCGAATCCTATTGACGTTTCAGCGAATCAGAGACCTCCTAATTCATTTATCAAGCCGCTGTGGGGATCATCAGTTAGCTCACCTCGTCCGTTTTTTTAAACAATGGGGTCGAATAAGGGACCCTTACATATTTTGGCCCTAGGGGAAATCCTAACCCAGCAGGCGCGTGGGAGATAATAGAATTCGCACAATACCGGACCGTACCTATTACTTACATGAAATTCGAACATGAGGTTATGCAACTCCTCGGTTGGTCGGTTATGCACCTCACTAAATCCGAATGGGAGGTCGGTACATGCATATGTGCAGTATATATGAATCTGCATAACTTTATTCAGGTCATACTTGAACTCTAAACCGCAATTGGGAGAGGAAGTCTTCCTAAATTCTCAGATAAGATCGCGACATGTCCCGATTAGGTAAGCAAATGTGTCCAGTTCAAGGTTCCAAGGCCAAGGTTTGTTAGAATGTTCCACCAAGTTTCAAAGTCTTGGCATTTACGGATCTGTATTTGCTACGTATAAAAGATTGATAAACTTGCCGTTGTTCATCCGCTTCCGCTCTATGGATTTAGCATCGATCCAGATACCCGTATGTACGTATTGCAATCTCTACCAACATTTTCTCCTCCGAGGTATTTTTAGAGATCAACCAGCAAGGTTCAGACCGGACATTCCACAATATCCTGGTCTCTTTGCGAATGGTCGCGAACGTGTTGTCCTCTTTGACATCATTTAGTCACGTTCGGTAAGTTGTGACTATACCATACAACAGCACTATAAGAGGCGAGAAGTGGGCTTCAACGAACCCCTCTTGTCGGCCGTGTTCAAGAACAGCAGATGTCTCCATATTGGAGACCTCGCGGTCTTCGGCTGCGTTATAGAAGACCTCCGTCAGTTGTGGCTACTACGCAGTAGGAGAATGCCGCCCCTCATCCCGGGGTGCAAAGTGGTGGGCATGTCAGGGCGGCAGTTCTCGGCGGACCTGAAACCCCAATTTCGTTGCATCCGGACAGGCAGGTCAACGTACGTGAACGAATACGAAGAGCGGGGATATGGGAACATCAATTCACGAGCTAATCGCCGGGGATTAACTACACATTAACTACACAAGGTTGAATAATTCCGCCTTGTGTTTACTCTTCTTCCACTGCTCGACTGCTTCTCCGGCCATCAAGCCCGGGACGTAGCACTCTCCGATGAACGAATACTTGGCCTCGCCGAGCTCCCGCACAACATACGGGACCTTACCCCCAAACAGGATAACTATTATATCGTTTTGTTCCATTGTTTCGGGGCCTATTCCCATCAGATTCCCCGTTGTTATAAAAAACCGCCGATGCGAGCAAGCTCGAGTGAAAGCCCCCTGGAATCGACCCGAACTCGAGGAGTTCCAAATAGCACTTGGCAATCTCCATTTTTTGCTAACCCCCGAGACTGGAATTTGACCTCTGAATTGCCGTTGAAGCCACCGTGCCGCATCGTCAAAGAAGCTAGAATCCTCGTCGATTGGCTGTCCCGTTTCGCTAAGGCCTGCACTGAGAGTGGTGATGAAAGTATGAGATATCTTTTCAGGATGGTATATTTCTAACCCATCTTCCCTCGGCCCGTTATTTTTACTAGCCAGGTATGCTATCAGATTCCAGGCAGACTCTATAAAATCGTGCTCCTCCTTGTATGCCGTGTGCCGGAATTTGTAACTTATGAGCTTGTCTCCATATGCCTTTATAACACCGGCGGGAACCCTAATTCCCTGGACAGAAAGGCATTTTGGATCTGTAGAATCTCCGATTGTCAGATATTCGGTGCCATCTGCGTTATAAGGTGACTCGTCCCAGTCATTGCTGATCAGCTCGACAGATGGCTTCGGTTGGCTCCAATCGGGTGCCCATGATGGGCAGCCAGATGCCCTCATTCCTTGGTACCCGCCCGCGTGAGATAGTGCTGCGAGATTTCCATGGTTTATCACGAGGAAGCGCACTAGGTTCGGATAGACATCGTGGAATAATTTTTCGTCGTATGTTGGCATGATCAATGGATCAAGCCTGTCTGAATTTGCAGTCTCTTCCGCCAAACTATATGCTGCGTATACTTTGTCTACCTTGAGCGTCGCTTTCCGTCCTCGAAGTTCTCGCAACATTCGGAGTAAGGGGCGTCTCTCCCCCGTTATCCGCCAAATCGCGGCAACGTTAGCGACAGGCAAAAAATCTTTTATGTCTCCCCTATATCGAATGTCGTGGGGCAAGGCGAAGCCGTGTGACAGGAAAAATGCTGCGGCTTCTCCTATTGCCCTCCACTCAACTTGCCAATTCCCCAAAATAGCTATTGCCCGTCTGGCATGAACTACTTCCTGCACAATCCAGATGCGTTCGAACCATGGATTATAAAAGAACTCGCGAAGCGCCTTCCATTCCTGGGCAGACGCGTCCGGAAACCCGTGAACACGGTTCCGGAATACTATATCCGTTGCAGCTCTCGATGCCATGGGATAATCACTGCCAGCACGAACACTTCTTAATGCTTGTGCTATAAATGCGAGAACGATCGGCATATCCCCGTATTGCCCAAGGTAGACTTGCGGGGAAATAGTAGGGATTCCCTTTGCTTGCAATGACTTCAGGCGTGACGAGTCAGTTGAAACGGTGTCATCAGTTTCCCCGAGCCAGATCTTAACTGTAACGGCGTTTGCAAAGATCTCATGCATTAGTTTCACCTGATCCTCTTTCTCAGTCGTGTCCTTTTGGTTGATGCAGAGAGCATCGATCCAGATGGGTCTTTGCTGTAGAGAGGCGGAATGCTCTCGATGTTCTTGTCGGTTAGTAGCAAACGCACCCCAGACGTTCTTACTCGAATGGAGTACGTGATTTTTCGGCCATGTTATAACGGAGTCCCAGTCTGGGAGTGGACGAAGATATCTCAGCGCGTTGATCAAGTTCTCGGTAACTGTCACCCTATGTCCATTGCATATGATGGGCTCATGGGATAATTCTGTGCCCCATACATAGGAGATCGCGTCGTACTCCGGAGCATAGTCCCTGTCGTCGATGATGATGAGGCTACAGTTGATTTTTTCCGACGGAAATCCTGGCGTAATTGATAATAATCGTATGGACTTTGGTCCCATGGGTATATATAACTGTTGGTCTGACATCTTCTCTAAGCCCGGGATAGAGAGCGGCTGCGTGACAGCTTCGCCACTCCGTTCCAATCCTATAAATAGCGACGGTTCAGTTCGGCCCGCAAAATTAAGAGATGATCGATCATGTCCGTTATAACATGTTGGAACTTATAAACTCATTCTCATGCCAGCTTCCAAAGTCGATTATGACTGAAATCTACTACGATTGTATGACCGTCCACGAAATATTATACGCTCCATAAGCTGTGGCTGCTTACATCGACACGTATGTGTACTAATTTGTTTCAGGGAGGGCGGCTTAAACCGGTTTCGCGGCACAGCACAGCCTCACCGCTGATCCTATCAGTAATTTCATAAATTATTAGCCGCCTATTAGACGGACCCTCACTTACCATCCATAAGATCGTATGCGCTAACTACCAAGGTCCAACATAGACTGCAGATATCTTGAAGAGGGGCTCAATTCTTATCGAGTACATATGTGCTCACTTTCTGCTTGAAATACGATCGTTAAGGATCACTCCGGTGGTCTATTAGTGCCGATATGAATGTGTTTTCCAACTTTCGACAGGATTTTGCATTACGAAATGCGAGTAAGTCCCTCCAAAGATATCGAAAGAACATTTTATAAGATGGAACTCACTACTGACTAA
The DNA here is from genome assembly GCA_022578535.1 of Jackrogersella minutella. Classification (NCBI taxonomy): domain Eukaryota; kingdom Fungi; phylum Ascomycota; class Sordariomycetes; order Xylariales; family Hypoxylaceae; genus Jackrogersella; species Jackrogersella minutella. The sequence goes on from MU388272.1 coordinate 5,667, forward strand.
AGCTTTAGCTGTCTACGGGCAATGGTAACTTTACATCTCTTCAAAATCTGATATCGTTACTTAACTGGTCACACTAGGTTCGCTGTTCTCTCAGCCATTTCCTTCATAGCGATGAGAATCTTGTGGCTCGCCGAGGCTAGCTTGCCTGAAGATACTTCCGAAAATATCGCTCTATTCACTATAATCTTAGATATGATGTACGTGTGTATGGAGTCTTTCCCACCATATCCGAGACTCATCACATCTTTAGTACCTTCTTACTCCTATTGATATCGGTGGAGATGCCTCATATTTTGCGCTGGCGATGGCCTGCCGTCATCTGTGTTATATATTGCGCACTTCGCATGTCCTACGATTCTGCGTCCAACATAGCCCGCAACCGCCAAATAACTCATCCCTCTGTGATTGTTTTACTGACGAGGCTGCTGGCGACATGCTACGGACTCATGCTTCCATTCATACCCAAGAAGCTTTCGATGAACGGGATAGAGGAATTCGAACTTCGATCAGAGAGCCTCGAGTCCATCCCCGTCCGCGCTTGGTTTTTCACCTCGTACACGCTTGCTCTCATGTACGGCGAACGCCTCCCGAGGCTCGGTCAAGGCATGTGGCTCCGGCTGGGGGATATCGGCTGGGCGTCTCCCTTCAAGATGCAGTCCTACTCCGAGCCGGCTACTTTGTTCTCCGCTCTGACCGCGGTGGCGTACTGGATCGCGGTGTTGGCCGGTCAGGAGCTTGTGTACAGTCGCGTCCTCGGAGGCCCCGGAGTCGAGGTAATGACGTTTATTCGATCCGGATATGCGCTCGGGGTGGAGTCTATTGGCCTGGAAGAAGGGAGAATTAGGCTGACATGATCGTTCTGGCGTAGGGTATGTATTGTTTTGATTTTCGGGTCATAAGACGACACAGCAGCGTGACCTCGTTTTGGATGTAAGTTGTGATGAGATCTGTGTATTATAGCGTTTACGGTTTTCAGATACGGATGAGACGGTGAACAGGATATTTAAACATTCATATAGAAGAGATGGCAACAAAAGTTTACCTAAAACTAGCTCGAGAGCAGCAGACGCTCTTTTCTAGTTAGAAATCACAAATCATATTGGTGGATAAGTGATCACCTAGTGCACAATCTGTGTATTAAGACAGGTCTGAAAATGAGTTTTTTCAATTCCTCATTTCACTAAAATCCCACCGCTCGGAGTCCGCTAGTATAGAATACCAAAGTTGGCTAAGTAATTGACTGAACGCCACAACTTGATCAGGATCGACATCTCACCGGCAACACGACGGAACAACGTCTAGCATAGCGGTCCTGAAACTATCGTCTCGAGCTACCACCTCCGATGTCCTGGCCCACCCGGTAGCTAGCGACTTTATCCCACTCGATCTTCTGCCTCGTCACGGGGAGTTGTCTTCGCAGACCTTTGAACGCTCCCTCGCTCAGGCTTGTGAATCCTCGGTTGAGCTCCTCCTGGTACTTCTTCTCTGCGATGGAGACCTCCCGGGCGATCCCTGCACCGTTGACGGATGAGACGGACCCCGAGATGGGCTTGCTGGTTAGTAATCGCACGTTGCCGTCTTCGTAGTAGTGCACGTCGACCTTGATGCTGCCTTCGATGCTGCTCGAGGAGAGGTCGATGATGTAGAGGGATCGCCATCGTCCGTTCCTATCTTTGGGTTAGTGGTCGTTCGTGCGTCTAGTATCCCAGAAGAGACATTGCCATACCAGAAGTTATTCGGGCTGTATTTGTTGGCTACGATTATGACGGCCAGTTTGGAGTCGTTCTCGATGGGATACACGCCGTACGAAGCATTCGGGAAGTGCTCCTTGACGTACGTCGCCAGGCTCTTTAACGTGGACTTCCTGTGTTTTGTTTATCAGCCCCTTGTCTCCCATATATAATCCCCACTAAGGGCATTCTCGAGGTAGTTGCGTACACCAAATCTGCCTGAGCGCCCTCTAACACATGGCTCTGCACCCCGCTCGCCTTCTGGGTGGCGTGGTCGAAGATAAAGCTTGAGGAGCTCTCGACATCGTAGTACCTCCCGCCACCGAGGGAGTTGTGCGAGCTGACGACGACTTTTTGGGTGCTGCCGGGGAGCTTCGCCGTGATGAACTGCTCTTCGTTGTATTTCTCGAACGCGGGGCCCAGCCGGGAGACGAGCTCGGGTTCGTTGATGGTTAGTGCTTTGATGTCTATAAAGGAGATAGGATGTTAGTCACTCGTAATGTTTGAATAGGTAGAAGGGGTGGGTTGCTGTACCGTTTATTACGTCTGCTAGCTATGTTGCATCTATAAGTCAGCTTGCGATCCGGCTCCTACAAATACTCATGTACGCACCTCGCCAGGTGGTGCACCTTCAACGAAAGACTCGACCGTTTCTAGTGAAGTCGCCATAGTAGATTCGGATTGAGATTAATAGAATATGGCACGGATAAAGAACTACTCTTGGTAGTGAAGATATTAACGTCGTTGTGTTATTCCGGTGGAAGTTTGGGTGTCGATTGATTGAAACTGGCAGATTGGATAGGATGGGGACTTTCAGCGCGGGGCAACTGGGCTGAACTAAACCAGGCTACTATCGATAAAGAATGCCAAGATGTGAGCTGGAGGTCGAGCTCCACCTTGGCACTCACTGTCTTTATTTTCATTAGACAGGGGTTCTCCTGATCTTTTACAACTTTCACGATGCAACCCACCTTTTTATTTCTTATGCAACGATAATAAGTGTCGTAGCCCAAGTATATTCGATGATATCATGTCGGTGTCATAGTCTTTATTCCCATTCCCTTTATTATGATGATTGCTTCATCCCTAAATTTGGGATAATCTCATACAAAAACCTAGCCCTTCATGGACGCTATTATGTGGGCTGTCGCTATGTACATATTGCTAACATAAGTCCCAGGTTTTGCATCTTTCACCTCCCTATCATTCCTCCCTTGCTCATTCAATACTCTAATAACTTCTTGATTCCATCGTATATTCCTATTTTGGGGTTATTATTCATTGGTTACTTTGAGTGTTACTTGGATTATCACTTACTAGCAACATCAGGAATGTTGAACTTCTCAAACATTAATGGGGTGAAAATGCTCCACCCTGCCATTCGCGACACTGGAGCTTCGAGCCGTATGAACGTATCCGGGTCCTCTTGAATCGCTGCTGCTACTTCGGCCCCGACTCCTGCGTTGACCATGGATTCGTGAACCACCATGCATCTCCCCGTTTTCTGTACGCTCTTGAAGACGCACTCTTTATCCCATGGATATACCGTTCGCAAATCGATGAGCTCTATGGAGATTCCTAAATCTTCTTCCGCCTTTTGGATGGCTGCATTGCAAGTGTAAAGCGGCTGCCCGTACGAGATGATCGTGATGTCTTTGCCCCCCTTGAGTATCTCTGCCTTGGACAGTGGCAATGTATACGGGGTCGTTGGCACTTGTTCGACGGCAGCTCTATACAGAATCTTAGGCTCCATGAAGACACATGGATCATTACTCCTGATTGCGGCAAGCAAGAGGCCTTTGGCCTGTAATGGCGACCTCGGAATAATCACTCTTAGGCCAGGGATATGAGTGAATAGGCTCTCTGGCGACTGTGAATGGTACAGTGCGCCGTGACCAACACCCCCACATGGCATTCTCACCGTCAACCCGCCCGCGCTTCTCCCCGTCTTTCCTTCACGATATCTGTATTTTGCGGCCTCGTTTACCAGTTGATCAAACGCAGGATAGACATAGTCCGCAAACTGGATTTCGGCTACAGGCCGCATGCCCTCAGCTGCTAAGCCAATGCCGAAACCCATGATGCCTTGCTCTGTCAAGGGCGTATTGAAGACACGGGCTCCCCCAAATCCCTCTGCCAATTTCATCGTACATCGGAACACACCTCCGAAAGAGACATCTTCACCGAATACCAGAACATTCTCGTCTTCGGCAAGTGCAGTTGACAGGGCATCGTTGATAGCCTGGAATAGGTTCATACGTTTCGCGGTGCCATTTCTGACCTCGGGCGACAACTCAGGATTGCTCAGAGCTACCTGCGAACTGTGTGCTAATAACGATGTTGTGGAGTAGTCGGTCGGTAGGTTGAGCCGTGCGTTCGGCGGGTGCGTCGAGTAGTTTCGACGTCGCGATGTACACGCAGTTGGACGCTTGCACTTATACAGGACGTTGGCGGATATGGAAGCTCTACCGAGTGAACGAAGTGGAATAGAATGCTTCATCATGGCAATTCCAACCATCACCTTTGTGGATTCATGTCTGACTATCTACTAAGAGCGTCTTAAGAAAGAAGAGCGGAATGCGAGGGATCAGTCAAGTCAGCCGAGAGGCGTCATACCTAGAAGATCCCCGACGTCGCTTAGTTGCGGCACTTCGGTTTAAGGAGCTGCCAACGAAGCTCCCAAAGTTAGGAATTGAATTGAAAAGCGGCAGACCCCACGCGACGCTAAAATCAACCTAACCTTCCCCGCTACAATGAGTAAGTACCTTCGTACATGCAGAGCTATCCTGAAAACTGCTTGGTGGACCGAGCCGCCCGGTGGAGAAGCTTATCCAGTTTTAAGAAGTTTACAGGGATGTTGACTTGAAGCGATAGTTGCCCGGTCAACGACATTCTCACCGTTGGATGTTACATGACTACGCAAGCTTCGACAAATTCATTTCCCTTGACGCAATCGATAATTACTGCAGATTCCTTCCGCAAAGAGCCTGCATACCAATCTACAAACTACAGATTTCTAGATTTCTTGGCTGTCCGTGGATGCATATGTATTCATAGCAATTAGATTCTTCTTGTTCTCATTCCTCATCCTAATATCTATGGCTCACGACGACTCAGAAACAGACGGCCATCGGCGCAGAGATTCCGAGACACGCCATAAGCGACACAAGAAGAAGGGTTCTAGAGATCATGGCTCAAAAAGAGCCACATCAGCCTCGGAGGCAACGTCGCGAGAAAGAGGTCAAAGGTTGTCTATGAATGCTCTCGCTCAATTGAACGACTACAACACCCGAGGCCACGTGGAAGAGCCCCCGAGAGAGCGACAACATAAACCAAAGCGAGACAGAGCCCGGCAAGAATATAAAGTTGTCGATGCTGAAGATGAACCGCCGAGGAGGGAACGGCGCGGGAGCCATGGCTATAGACATTCAGAAGGGGAATATGACGCACCGAAAAGAGAACGGCGGCGGAAGGAGGAATATCGAGACAAAGAAAGAGGTTACGAGTCAAGAGATAGGGAAGAGCGACGGCAAAGACGACGACAGCGTAATGCCGTGACCGAAGATGAAGATGAACGACCAAAAGAAAAGGAACGGAAACCTCGCAAAAAGGATCGAAGGGTAGTCAGTGGTGCTATCGTCGAAGAAGGGAGGGCGGTCCCAGCGATGCGAGGAGGTGCCGTCAGCAAGCATAGTAGCTATGACAGCTACGATAGCATTGGCAAGGAGAAAGTGCAGGTGGGAAGGAAGTTTAAGTTGCCCTTTGGGGATAGCTTCAACAACAGCTTCGGGAACAAAAAGAAAAAGAGGTGTAAGTTTGGAAGGCCTCGTGGTAGATCCGGTATTAACGTTTGGATTAGGGATCATAGCGGGTGTTGTGCTCGTAATACTTATCATAATTATCGTGGTTGCGGTGGTCGTGAGCAAGAAGAATAGCTCGAACGATTCTAGCGCAGACAAATCAAACCTGAGCGGCGTCTCAGAAGACACCATTCCCGTGGCTGCGCGGGGAACTTACCTGGATCCTTTCACATGGTACGATACGACAGACTTTAACGTAACCTATACGAACGATACTGTCGGCGACCTACCAGTTATGGGCCTATTCACAGACTGGGACGACTCCAAGGCCGCCAATGACAAGGTCCCGGCGATTGAGAAATCTTGGGGCGACTACGCTAAGACACCGGCACGAGGTGTCAATCTTGGTGGATGGCTATCATTGGAACCTTTCATCACTCCCTCGCTCTTTAATTACGATAGCAGGTTAGGGATTGTCGATGAATGGACTCTATGCAGTCACCTGGGACCCAAGACAGCGGCCTCGACTCTTGAAAAGCATTACGCGACTTTCGTAACAGAGCAAACTTTCCAGGAGATACAAGCCGCAGGACTCGACCATGTCCGCATCCCATATAGTTACTGGGCTGTACAGACATACGACGATGATACCTACGTATTCCGCACCTCCTGGCGGTACCTCCTGCGCGCGATCGAGTGGGCGCGCAAGTATGGACTACGGGTGAACCTAGACCTTCACGGCCTGCCGGGAAGTCAGAACGGATGGAACCACAGTGGAAGGCAGGGCGTCGTCAACTGGCTCAACGGCACCAACGGCGATCTAAACTCGCAGCGGTCACTAGACGTACACGACCGCCTAACCAAGTTCTTCGCGCAAGACCGCTACAAGAACATCATCACGTTCTACGGTCTCGCAAACGAGCCGCGCATGGTAGCCCTGTCCGCGACAGCCGTCACGTCGTGGACGCAACAGGCGTTCAACCTCGTGCGCAAGAACGGGATGACGGCCAACGTCGTGTTCGGGGACGGCTTCATGGGGCTGGCGAACTGGCAGGGCAAGCTGACGGGGATGGAGGGGCTGGTGCTGGACGTGCACCAGTACGTGATCTTCAACAACGACCAGATCCTGTACACGCACCAGAAGAAGGTGCAGTACGCCTGCGACGGGTGGTCGCAGCAGACGGAGCAGAGCATGGACACGTCGACGGGGTTCGGGCCGACCATGTTCGCGGAGTGGTCGCAGGCCGACACGGACTGCACGCAGTACCTGACCAACGTGGGCTGGGGCAACCGGTGGACGGGCACGTACGACTCGGGCAACGTCTCCACGCAGGCTCTGACCCCCCTGTGCCCCACCAAGGACAGCACGTGCACCTGCGACGGCGCGGACGCGGACCCGAGCCAGTACAGCGACGCCTACAAGCAGTTCCTCAAGATGTTCGCCGAGGCCCAGATGGTCTCCTTCGAGAAGGGCTACGGCTGGTGGTACTGGACCTGGGACACCGAGGCCGCCACCCAGTGGAGCTACAAGAAGGGCCTCGCCGCCGGCATCCTGCCCACCCTCGCCTACGACAAGGACTTCAACTGCGACGGCGACGTGCCGGACTTCTCGGGGCTGAGCGAGACGTATTGAATCGGAAAAAAAAACGCTATATCGCTCTCTCTGCCATCGCTTCCCTTGTGGGGTTGCTAGTCCAGCCATGAGGTCCTCCAGACCGCTCTTGGGCTTCTCCTTCTGGCTAGCCGCGTAGCCTGCTTTCGATGGGGAGGAGAAATTTTTAAAAAAACTCACGCAGGCAGGCAAGATGGTTCATGCAATCATCTCGGTCTATTGGATCGAAGCCCCCCCCCCCCCTCTCCCAAGCTGATAATCGCATTTCAGCTGGCATCGAGACGTGAGCGAATTGAGTAGAAACAGAGCCCTTTCTCAAACATCTAACACTCTTGCCTCCGTCCGCGGAGAAAGGGAAGTTTTTTACGGTCTCGCGAGTATTCTCCCTCGATGTTGAAGAGGCTGGACAAAAGTACGGCTGGGCTGAAGACTAGCCTCATATCATGCGCGAACATACGATACGGAAGATAGGTTGTAATTAACGAGCAATTGTTATTTTTTTTTCTCATGCATATATATATGGGGTCTGGTGTTATTATCTAGTGTTTGACATATATACGTAACATTGGCGAATGTGGAGAGAAGGAGGGATACATGATACGAAGCGAAATGTGTTTTGGAATTAACTAATTATATAACCCTACGAGCGATTATACCTAACTGCGAGATTAATGAATTGACATGGAGACGCTGAAACGCACAGATGCCGTTTGTTATTGGGAAGCTATCTGCGAACTGGGCGAGCATGGTTCATTAAATTCATGCCGACATCTAACAATCTGACGTATGTATCGTGCGATCTTCCGTTTGAGGCCTTTTGATGTTCGCGACTGTCCTGCATGTCAATAGATCGGCGCCGGGATTTGAGGAGGCTCTACTGCTTGGGAAAACCGGCGACCGAGATAAGCATCTTACGATCAGCACATCTCGGTGTGGCTACAGATATACGTATGCGACTCTCACCGGCCTCTAGGGAAGTAAGCCGCCATACCGAAGTCCATGGGTTGGGGGCCGCGCGGTTAAAGACTAATGGGACGACAAGCCTGATATATTCAGGACCTGGCAGCCCTTTCGCGTGTTTTCTTCTTCTGGTCATGGCCAAACGCCACAGGGTCGCATTGCGGCTGATCATATATATAACATGTCAGATTCGTCGGCTGAGCAATCTAGATCCAGCACAATCGAAATCGGGGAAATCATAAGTTTTCGATAGTCCGGCATCTGAATTATCGGTCTTTGTTTCGATGTAAGCTCGATCAGGCTCAAGGGTGGATGTGTGAGCGGGTTGATTGCGGGAACGCAGGCAAGGGTGCGGCGCGTGTGCGGGATGGTCAGCTGAATGGGGTTCTGGGCATATGGGAGGTATCCATTTGAGGCTGAAAAAAAGCCAGGAACCTGGAGAACGAGTGTGAGCCAAGGACTGGCCACTCGTCTGATTTATCTTTGGGGGGAGGGAAGGATGTAGCGAGATGGTGCGATCAGACTGGCTGGCTGGCTGAATGTCCCTCTCGTATCGGCGAAGTCCTCCATTACTACCACTCGTTATATCTACTACACCTCCTTTCTTAAGATGCGTAGTTTGGAAAAGACTGCACCTGAATCCGAAGAAGGTCCGATCGACGTAAGGAGATTGATGTTGCTATTGTGATGTATGCTCCGGATCTAACCCCGGCGGCTCCGCAATGTTGAGAGACCTGGTTACCGTACCATCCATCCTATCTGATTCGGCACATTCTGATCATGTAAGTAGTACTATCGTCGCGCCACAGCCGTTTGAATCTGTATCAAGCCCGCGGGGTGGTGGCGGTTCGCCATTTGCTTTCTCGCTAGGCCAAGCTCAAACTTCTGGTACCGTATGTAGCTAGGTCCCGAGATGGAAAATATATTGACAGATCTTGATGTGAAATCAAGACCCGGGATTTGAATGTAATGCAATCTGCAAGTCTTGCTTAAGCCGCGTTGCCGTGTCCCTTGTGGTAGATGTATATGATTTATGATGGGGACTTCCCACCTGCCCCCCCTAACTCTGTCACGACTGGGTGTCCCGGTAGTAGAATCAGTGGTGTGTGTGGCTGCGATGCATAACAGAAATCAGGACCTGCGCTAGTGTAGTCCGCTTCTGCGGCCGTAAATACGATTCCACGACCGAATCCAAGTACTTGTGCCAAGAAAACACGTCGCTTGATACCGCAACAACGTCAAGTTGTGGTCATCGCAGTCGGAAGTAACACCTAGACCCCTCTGAACAAACTTCCTTGCCATGGCTGTTCGACATCCTTCTCATCTCCTGTTGCTCTAGGCCAATGTTCTATCAGACGCCACCTCATTACAAGATGATGTCAAGCTTTGTGGCTAGACAAGGTCATTGGCTCTCTGATATGTGACATGAGGCGCCACCATATAACGAATGCTTCTGCCCGGATATGCTAGCCAAAAGATATTCTCCCCAGCCACCCTTCCCACCTCGTCGGGTCCAACCACAGACAAGCTTATTGGTGGTTTCAGAAGCCTGACTCGTGTTTTTGAACACTTGGCGATACAAGTATAAATTAATTGCTGAAAGCCTCAGCGGCAGCTCTGTAACCTCGTATCAAGGGTTTCAATATATGCTCATAACCGATGCGCGGGCATGGCTATTGAATGTATCTTCTACGTAAGATGGAACATTCTCACCAAGGTGATACCTACCTGCTCTATATTCACCTTGCGATCATGGAACGCCCACCTGCCTAGTCTGCTGGTATCACCTAGCTGAGGTTTAAAATCTTCTCAGCGATGATGACCATGATCTCACGTAGTGGTGTGGGGTCAGCTTCGCATGAACATGCAAAAGACCAAAGTCCAGATAGTTTGTGGATGACATAATACTGTCTTTTCGGAAGTCCGACTATATGTCACAACGGCTGGATCAGGGATACCCCTATTTTTGGAGGGTAATGCTCGTGTGATGAAACCGTATCCAACTTTGCTGTTCCCAAACAAGTCCAAAGGGTCTCGTCTGATCTGGAGGTCAGTATTGGCATCGTCTGAAATGATGCCAAGCGAAGCTAAGCCTTTCAGCCCAACGTGTCGAGTACCGATGCGGGTAAGCCTTAGATAGAAACCGACAGGTTGAATCGGTAGGACAAGCACAAAGTACTGAGTTTAAAGTCAAGCCGCCTTCGAAACTTGGTTTGTAATTGCTTTGTCAGATTGTCTTTTTGCGGACGATTATGATCTTGCATCCCCGAAGCTTTTTTCTTTCGAGCTAAATTTCTGTGTGACCGATTAGAGTGTTTTGTAGACCATTTCATCAGAGGTAACGCGATCCTCGTGTATGGTACACTTAGAACCGTGACATCATGTGCGATACTACCATGAACAACCATAATATGAAGGTAAAATGTGCATCCATGTCTTTAACAGTCGGCAGTACTTAAGACCGCTTATGCTGCGTTGAGCCGGACCGCATTCGGAGGAGCACTTCCTGGAGTTGTACGAAGCTTGTAGCCGTTCAGCTGGTTCTGTAGGGAGTCGTCAGTCCTTGTTGAGTGTTGCGTGTTCGAACATCTACCCCAGCCAAAGGCCAATCGTTGGTTGAAAGGCTCATTCGCCATTTGAGTTGTAATATGCCTCTCTCTACCTTACCTCTTCTCAGACTTACCGCTCTCCACGATTCGCGTAACACTTAGCATATTGCAACGCGCGAGGGTCGTATGCAGTTAGGACACGTGACTTTGATTATAAAGGAGCGGCTTTTCAAGACAGCCCCCATGTAGCCATTGAAGTGCCGTAATTTTTGGAGTTCGAGTATAGCAGATAGCTGGCTCCTACTATTGCATGGTACTCCAAAAGGATTGACATGCTGTGTCGCCCAAGTTTATTTGGCCAAGGGCAGGGCTGAAGTGCCCTATGATATTATGTGATGACAGTAGTTGCCGGCGTTAAAAAAAGAAGCGACTACGAGGCGCCGAAGGGACCGCGTCCACTATCCACGACGGGTATACAGGGGAATAGCAAGCCCTGTATGAGGTTGCATTCCGCAGTGAGAGTTGTGCGCTATTCATGCAATGCACGACATTGCAGCGGCGGACGGTTGGCGCCGTAGGCTACATAGAGTTGGGTAAGCGATCTCAGATGGACAAGACCATATTGAAGCTATGTATGCGGACAACCTACATTAGGTGCGTTGGACGTAGTTTCATCAAGACAAGTACGGGTAAAGCAAGATTGTATAGATATTAGATGCAACCGTCTGTATGTAATAGTGGCGAAGGGGACGATCGAGAAGTCGGATGCGGCCTCCCATGGTCGCACTAACGGTGATCGCTACTGGTTGCCTTTAGATAGCGGCCATAGGGAAATAAGGAAAGGTGAAGGTCTCTTGCATTGGAGATCTTCAGGCACCCCCCGGAGAATTCGGGAAGGTTGGCGATAGGAGGTCCGCGGACAACACAAGACAACACAGCAGGGCAGGGCAGGACGAAGATAGATAGACTCATCTGGAGCAAGATTCTAGATCAACACGGCGACCTGCCTGATTCATTAAGATTTGGCGAGCGGCCGACGTAGCAATGCTGGAGAATGAGATGTGCAAATACCTCCATACATCCAGGTAGTAGTAACGGGGGGGAACCTTCGTATGTAGCAGTAGTAGTATTAGTAGTAACAAGTAGTTCATCCATTGATTCGACTACAAAGTGACGCGTCAATAGAAGCTTCGACTGGTTCTTGGCTGGTGCTTGACTGATGCTTGACTGGTCTATCGGCCGTTGATTGGACCCATCCAATTTGCTGCATGCGCATGCGGTTGTTTGACCCAACGATGGACGATCGATGACTGGAACAATTCCTCGGCATTGCATTTTGCGTCTTCCTTCCCAGTCAGGCTCGGCATGACGGATACGTGGACCATGATTCGACGAAAGATGGTCCCTCGCTTGCGTCCATGTATTCAGCCACTGCTGCCACTGCTATGCACGTATACATAGTAGAGATAGATAGAGCGCCATTCATTTTGGCGATGGAGGGGCTAATTTGGAGCTGTTGTTATTGTTGTTGTTGTTTATTGGATATACGCACAGATCGATTGTCCATCCATAGTGGCTCCGTTGTTAATTCATTTTTTTCCTTCTCTTTCTTTTTCCCTTCTCTCTCTCTTCAAATAAATGTATACGTGGTCTGCGTATGTATGCATTATCATGTAGGTGATATGTATGAAAAGGCCGGCGTTGTCACCTGTTGAAATTGGAAGAAATGAATGTACGGAGGTGAGTCCGTTTATGAAGTAGCAACAACAACATTAAACATTAAAAAGTAAAGAGAAGAGGGCTGGCTGGATATATGGAGTATATGGAGTCATCAATGGGGTTAATCGATATCAATATGAAATCAAAGAAAAGTTAATGTTGCTTCGTGCCTGCTGACGACCACTGATTTGTATATGTACGTACCTTTACGAAACTTCGATATGGGAATAATGCTGTATTGTTGTTGTATCTGATACAGTTCGTCCCCTTTTTGATAATCGATAGAAAATAGGCGAGAGCCCGGTGCAACACGCAAGATACCTTAGGTACCTACGCCTTCCACTCCAAATCCATAAAGAAACAGCACCGAGATGATCGGCGCCTCGCTTATTACATACATACCTAACATATAATTATACGTGCAAATATAGACACATACTGCGTAGTATACCTATAGTATCAATATAGGTAAGTTGATATTACAAGTTCCTAGGATATGGATGTAGTGTATGTTGGTAAGTTAGTGTTAGTGTGTATGTATTATGCTCGTTAGGCAAAACGCAAGAGCACGATGTGATGTGATCGCCCAGCTAACTCTCCGGCTTGTCTGGGGAAATGACGCATCAACGGCATAGAGACCCTGTCGGAAATCATCCTGTCAGGGCTGATGGGGGTGTTGGCAATTGGGGGGAGGGAAAGGGGTGGAGGGGTATACCGTATAGGGGGTAAAGTTTTGGAAGGCACCTCAGAAAAATGATGTCGTTGCGTCGTTACAGGTGCAAGGTCCTCACGTTTTTTTAGTTAGTAATCCGAACTTTGTATCGTGGTTCGAATCGATATCCTTGGCACACATCTTGGCGTTGGTTGGTCCGTGCCTGACTGGTTGATTCTGCCTTGTGGGTCCCAGCTAATCGCATTAACTGCATTAGCACTTGCACATTTAGGTCTAGCTTCGACTTGGCTTTTCTCCCTTTCGTCCCTTTCGTTCCTTTTTCTCTTCGATTTCAATTGTTGCTCTCTTAGGAAGTCCACAAATGCACATGCCGAAAACCAGCCTTATTCATGTCGGTTACGATCTACTATGTGCAGGTGTAGTTGGGTGCACTAATGAGAACACGAAATGAAATAGGCTAAGAAGTGAAGGAATGAAAGGGGGGAAAAACAATATACCTAGGTAAATTCAAAGAAAGAAAAGAACACTTTTTGAAAGAAACAGGCATAAAAATGGAGAAGGAAAATAATCAAGAAAAAAAAAGAGGAAAAAAAAAAAAGAGAACAAAAGGTACTTAATTGAACCCCGCAATTCGGTTATGGATTAGAGATGATTATTCGAGAATGCGGTACACCATCATCCAATTAGAAGGTCGTATTTCTGCATTTCTCGGTTCACCACTCTACCGACCGATATCGTCAATCTTTTTTTTTCTGGTCGGCTGCTCTAAGTTCTAACCCAAGCTCTTCCACTAAGGTCCGTGTCATTGGTGTCGACATCAGCTCTTTTCACTACCTCATCCTTCATCGCCCTTTAAACCTTTTGCGCCACCACCGTTAGACACCAATTGATTGGCGCTACAATTCGAATAGAATTTAAAACAAGTTGACAACCGGTCGCCGTTATCATTACTGTTGTCAACTTCATCAATATTTTAGTATCATTTACCAATATTGCGCTTAGGCTTTTATCTCTCGCTTCTCGAATCTCGCTTTTTCTGGCTTCTTGCTTTGGCTTTTTTTCTATCTCTATTCATATCTCGGCTTTGGGTAGCTTCTATCTCCCTCGTCACACCCACTACCTCTCTTCTCGCGCCGATCATCAAATTCGCTAGATGCATCCGTACCAGATATCTCGCCTCCCCATAGTCGATCATCTTCGAAACGCCGCGCAACAATAACGCATTACACGCATACGCATAATCTATTGCTACAACCACTTTACCACTACAGCCACCTCTCTCTTCATCTACGGTGCTCACGTTACCTTACTTTACTTAGTTACATAGAACTCGCCGATCCAGAATACATTACATACCTATTAGATATACGTACATACGTACATACGCAACATTACAGCTCCAGCCTTTTTATCTACTGCCCTCTCTCTCCCTCTATCTATCTCCCCGCAAGGCCCCCAAAGGCCCCTAGGGCTAACCTTCATATCTGAATCGCCGACGACAAAACAAAACTTTGTGCGCCCCAGTACCAAATGCGAACAGGCTCAGACGTCGCGGGTAGCTGCATTACTATCGAGCATCCCGCATATCATCCCAGCCAGACTCCCCAGTGCCTTATCCGCCGCCGCGTGACTCCATGAGCGAAGACCTGCGCCCCCGCGCTCCCCAGTCCGTTATCATTCTTGTTGGAAACAAATAACACCCCCCGCGATCTGTACGAACAGAGCGGATAGACCCGTCGACGGGGTCCAGCAAGCCTTGTCCCCGTTGCACAAGGAACGCCTCTTTGTAACGGGGAACGAGCCCATTGGCGTCCTCCCTTCTTGAACGCGCTGAATACGAGCACTTTGTCGTTGCGCCGTGCTTGTGCAAGCCCTTTTAGGGGGGTACTTGCCCCCAGAGACGGCTGTCGCACCGCGGCAGCGTACAGCGCCATAATACTTAAGCCCGCGTCTCACACAATATCTTTAGCACCATCGTTGTCTCCAGCTTCGATATACACCTTCTCCGGCAACTTCATTGGCTTGCATACGCCACAGACTCCATTGTTACTGGTCCACGATTCAAACTAAGGGTCAGTGCTCAAAAGTCGAACCTAAGAGGCGGTGGGAGGATCGTGCTAGTGCTCGAAATAGGGAATATTGAATTTTTGGAAAAAAAATAATAATTTAGAACCCCCCTGGTTCTGACTGTGATACTCCCGCGGGCGTTTACAAAGACCAGCTACTCTTATTTCAGAGTGGTGTGGTTGCGCCAGACTCACCCACCCTAGGACTTGCATTGGCACTTATTTGATTAGACCTGGAGAGCTGAAAATAAGCTATTATATATAAACTAAGACACCATGCCGGAAGACGTTGAAGCAAATGGGACAGAGGTCTCAGATCCTATGTCCGATAATGAGAACGAGTACGACGACATGGAATCAACTATCAAGGACGAAGATGTCAAACTAACTGACCAAACCACTTCTCCCGAGGCTGGTGCTGATCACTCAGGGGAGGTAAAAAAGAAATACGATCCCAAAGATCCCCATCGCCCGAGGAGAAAGAAGGCTAGGCGTGCCTGTTATGCTTGCCAGAGGGCGCATCTCACATGCGGTGAGTCTCAGCCTTACATTTTTGTGCTCAGATTCTCATCTCAACCCAACTGTCTCATCAACACCCCACAGCCAAGCTATAGCCCATATATTTTAGCTTGGGCTCCATTGAGACGCTACACCCTATCGTGAACATCCATACTGACCCTTCGATAGGAGACGAGCGTCCGTGCCAAAGGTGCATTAAACGTGGTCTTGCTGATGCCTGCCAAGACGGTGTCCGGAAAAAGGCGAAGTATCTCCATGATGCTCCTCCGGAGGCTCTAAGACCAGTCCTAGGGCCAACATATAACCCAGCCGCCCACACGAAATCAACCAATGGGAGACACCTTTCAAACGGAAATTCCGAGACCTCGCCGTATTATTCAGAAGCTTCCAACTCCTCAACCTACTCCATCTATCCTGGCAATGGCCAGAGTCAGATGGCCTCGATGCCAGACAACATGGCTTTCGGCGGGCAACAATCTCCGGTGACGCCTGGATACCAGCCGCCAAACACATCTAGAGCAGCACAGATGGGTCCTATGCAGGTCCCTCAAGTGTCTAGCGAGATGAACAACAACTTTTCTACGGCTCTATTTGACCCGAGCAACCCAGCAATATTTAACTTCGACCTCGAGGGCCTGAATTTTGGAAGCCATTACGGTGCCCTCGAGTTTGGGATGCTTGGCCACATGTCTTCTGGTGCCGCTGAGACGCCACCTAGGGACGCCATAGCCCAGCCTCCGGGGACAGATGTCAACTACGGTCCCACTGCAGTATATCGAAACGGAGTCAACCAATATAACCAGATGTATGAGAACGGCATAGCGGAGA
This sequence comes from Jackrogersella minutella, assembly GCA_022578535.1. Classification (NCBI taxonomy): domain Eukaryota; kingdom Fungi; phylum Ascomycota; class Sordariomycetes; order Xylariales; family Hypoxylaceae; genus Jackrogersella; species Jackrogersella minutella. The sequence continues at coordinate 22,123 of MU388272.1, forward strand.
ATTACATAAACGTTGATCCAAGCAACGGTGGCGCATATCCGGGTAACCTGCAGCATGGCTTGCCTCATGCGTATGCCGTGGCGGCTGGTCCCACGCCGAATAGTTTGGCCAGTCCAAGCACGGATAATACATCTAGTCCTCAACCTACCGGTTACTCATTTGACAAATCGCCGACAGCGAGCACATACACTCCCGCTAGCTCTCAGCCGATAGCTCAACCTTCGAGACCAAAACCCAAGTCCTCAAATTCGACTGGCAGGTTTGGACCTCACTCTATTCTAGGTAAACGACACCGCGATCCATCCGCAGTCTACGATACTGTCACCGAACCTTATCCGTACCTTACTGGATTTCACAATTTAATCGCATTCGTCCAGCGAAGGTTTTCTGCTAACAAGACCTTACGCATTGCCAAATCACTTGCTAGTATTCGACCTTCATTTATTTCCTGTACACGGAACCTCAATAGGCAAGATCTCATCTTCATGGAAAAATGTCTACAACGGACACTGTTTGAATATGAAGATTTCATGGGACACTGCTCAGCGCCAACCATTGTCTGCCGAAGAACAGGGGAGGTGGCAGCTGTCAACAAAGAATTCGTTGCGCTGACTGGGTGGACTAAGAACATCCTATTGGGCAAGGAACCTAACATGAATGCGAACATCGGTCGATCGGGGTCTGAGTTGAGCAGCCTCGGCAGCACAGGCAAGCCAGAATACACCACTCCGCGGTTAAAAACAGTCCAGCCGGACATAGGAAAAGCCTCGGAGGGCAAGACTCAGCCGGCTTTTATTGCCGAATTCATGGATGATGACAGCGTGATTCAATTCTACGAAGACTTTGCGCAATTAGCCTTCAACGACAGTCGTGGCCACGTTACGAGGAAGTGCCGCTTACTTAAATACCGAACGAAGGAAATGAATGAATGCATAGGCAATGACGAGACCCATAAGGAACGACGAAACAACAGTATCCTGAGTAATAGGGTCGCCAGGATAGATGGAGAGCATGGAATCTCCAAGCTTGAGAAGGACGGCAAGATTGACTGCACATTCTGCTGGACCATTAAACGCGACGTTTTTGATATACCGATGTTGATTGTCATGAATGTGAGTCAACCCCTAGAATATACTACCCCTTAAGGTTAGTGGATCACTAACTCGACTTTAGTTCTTGCCATGTTACTACCGCAACCAGGACCAATTGGCTGTATAGGGGGTTGGGGACATCCTATAGACGCATGCATGAATTTAGGTTCTTCCCTTATTTATTTTTTCTGTTCACGGGGCCTATTTTAGCATGGGCGGCGTTCTGGACGGAGCTCGTATGTTTAGAGCTCTTCTCCCCTTTTAGGGGAGCTGGTCATCATCATGCATGTATCTCACGGACTTATATAGGGTAGATAGACGTGGCATAGAGCATGGGCATAGATATCGGTTCTACGACCGAGTATCCCTGAATTTCATTTTGTTGTTCTAAAGATGATACCAAATATAAAACATTGGCAACGTCTATTATTTTTTTTCTATGCGGTGAACTCCTATCCAATAAGTAGCTTAATAATTCATGTGTACCAGTGATTGTGTCTCACGTGTCTTACGGGCATTCGGAAGTACCGCACGGTGGAGTGCCTCGGGCCGTCTCGGGTAAGTCGCTTACGTTACCCCTCCTGATTCCGATATCACCCATGGGGGGTGTCTCGTGCCCCATGGCAAAAGTACATAGGCAGATAATTATGATGGCGACAAGAAAAAAGAATTTCCAAGAAGCTAGCAGAAGCAGCCTAGTAGACAAACGGACATGATCAACCACGTTTCACCCTTCCCGCACGAGCCAAGCGCCATCGAAGTTGCCCCCGGTCGAGCCAGCATCAGCCGTGCCCTGGCTAGGGGTCCAGCCGGGGCGCGCGAGGCTCCGCCGCGCCACGTCGCAGTCGACGTTTATGTCGGAGACCAGGGCGTCGAGGCTGGCGTAGTCGCGCTCCTCGCGGATGAAGCCTAGGATCAGCAGGCGGATCGGGGCCGAGTAGAAGTCCGCCGCGAACTTGTGCAGGACGTGCACCTCCGCCGAGCGCACGGCGTTCTTGTAGAACGGGTTGTAGCCGATGGACATCACCATCGGGAAGATCTGCCACTGGTGCTTGTCGTCTTCGGGCTGGGTCTGTGTCGCCTCTTGCACCCCGTCCTCTTCATGCGCCGGTATCGTAGGGGGGTCGGACGGCAGAGGGGCGGGGGGAGCGTCGACGGCGGCGCGCGGGTGGCCGCGGTGGCGGTGGGGACGGCTGCTCTTGTGGTCGGGATGTTTAGGCGGCAGGGCCAGGGAGGCGTAGCCGAAGTAGACGCCCGAGCTCGCGGTGGCGATCCACGGCGTCGCGGACTCGTCGACGGGCAGGTTCGCCGTCGGGATGCCCAGCTCCTTGGACCCGCGCCCGAAGCCGGCGATGACGGCGCCCTCCATGCGCAGCGGGTACGGGGGCTCGGGCCCCGCGTCGCCGTACAGGATCCGCGGGCGCTCCTCCTCTGCCATGGGCGTGGGTTAGGGGTTTTAAGGTTCGGGATTGATTGGGTGGCGCGAACGTTGGGAAAAACGGTTCCTTGGTTCGTGGCCTTTTTTTAAGAAAAGAATGTCTTAGATGTAAGATTTGCGACAAGGATGATGGGATGGCGGGGTTAGCTGTTTTCTTTAAAGGGGACGATATCGGTGTCTTTATTATGGCCGTAAAGAAAGGTAAACTGTGCGGGTCTATTGAGCGAAGTATATATAGCCGTTGTCTAGTTGAGTTTTGTAAATAAAGTCTATATAATGCTAGAAGGAGGTTAAGGGGTCTTGAAATCCAAAAACAATCCGATAGAAGCTTAAAGAGTCTATGGCTCCTCATAGATGCCTATGGAATTTAGAGTACATGGTGGGGGTTGCGATGTAGGTAATTTTCCCTTAGATAAGAAAGATCTTATCGATAATTCCATGTGAGTAATCCGTCGCAATAGGGGGGTCGGTCTTCCCCTTACCGTACCCAGATGACTCTTGTCGCATTACCCTTTTCGACAAGCGTCTCAATGTCTATTGGTCAATTCCATGGATCAACATCCCTACATATGCTTCAGACAATAATTATAGGTAATAGGTATGATTATCTGACGCGCTATAGAGCAGGAAAAGACGATGAAGGTGGAAGCTTAAAAGGTAAGCTAATAGACTAAACGGCAGTCGGCTAAAACCACATATGGTGGCAAGGGTGGTCACTTAGGAGACCGCGCAACGTTACCAGATATATTCATCGTTCTGAATGATATTAACTCTACTAAAGCTATACCTTTTCTTCCTAGACTTAAAATGTAGTCACACTTGCTCGAACTTTATAGCCATTCACGGGAATACATAGTCGATTTATTAAATTTATTAGGATATGTGTAGTCACATATCTAATATATATGAAAAGCAGTTGGCAATGTCTATATTGCTAGTTAGAAGAAAACGATGACCCAGAATGCAAACGCAAACATCGGACTATTCCTGTGTCTAACGGGTCACTTGTAAGTTTATTAACAACTCAAGATCTTAAGTTCAGAGCCCCTAACCTAATTCAAGGTATCGAATACCCATGGGCTTCTATCTTCACATTTGAAGTTGAACTACATTTACGAAAACCGACGGTTTAACTTTGTAGCTAACAACGACGGACCCCCTTCCAGATTACACAGTTTACCTGTACATCTCCAATACAAATAACGAGTATGGAATTATAGTCATCGTTATAAACCATGGCTTTAGTGACGCCAACGGCTCGTTTACTCTTCGAAAACCACTGTTTCCGGATAAAAGAATTATTATACAGAAATTGGAATATGATTTGGCGTTCCACCACGGTATATCGTTTAGTTCCTTGAGCACTGGTAGACCATGGAAGTCACCAGGCTGTCATGAGTATTATACTTCAAGCTCCTTGATGTGCTTTTCACTTGGGGGTGAAGCAATACGACCATCACATTCATAATGAAACCTGGTTCTTCGAATATTACCACTACCACATATTTGGTAACTGCTATAACAGATTGCATTATAGTTCCTGGATTTTAAGGGAAGTTGATTTATCCCTTGCCTTGGGACTACGATTTCGAAAATCATGAAACGATTCCGGATCAGCATAATTGCCTTGCCTCAAGGGACTGTTAACTTAAGCCACCTCTTGCCGCTATAATAGTCTGTTATTTCGAGCTAACCGCCGAAGGTTATATTCTTTTCTTCATATATTTACAGTTAATCTTCAACCCTGTTCCACTCGAAGCCAGAGTTTAACAATATACTCGAGGCCAATGACTCAGTAAATCAGTATATGAGTTCTGGGCTAACCTTGAGTTGTGTTGATACCTTTAACGCTTCTATTATGTAACCCAGGTATATAAATAGACCCGTCTCTCTTGATTGTTGATTCTCTTCTTCTCCTTCTTCATTATCATCTTTTTTGGACATCATTACCAACCAGCTGGACACGCTTTTTACAGCCACATCAAACTACAAGTCATCGTTGCCTAATAACTTCCTACCCATATTCGACATCGACTTCAAAAGCTATCATTACTCCTAACGGAAAAATGGCTTCACCAAGCGTACGCGCGTCAAACAAACCCACATCCAAGTTCAACTGGAAAGACGGAGATATCGCCTTTCTAAAGAGCGTCGACGAATTCACCTCTGAGGAATATGACACCTTGATCAAGCCTGGATATCTACACGCGAAGGCGACACAGCACCCAGTTATCGTCCTGGAGCTATCAGCTGACCACCAACACGCCCTCATCGTCACCGTCTCAGCCTACGGTTCTTCAAAAGAAAACAACTACCTCCCCCCATGGAGGCAACCCGTCCATCGAAAGAAGTCACCCAATAACTTCCATGCATTCAGGGGCTCTGTAACACCAAACGACAAAAAAGAGCATCTCGAACTGGCCGACGGAGCATGGTTCCCTAAGCCTAAGACCTCTTGGGTATACATGCCTAGCACTTTCGTGGTTCTATCATCGACACTTAAGCATTTCGACAAGGTCCCCCGAAGACTACGGATGACGCAGGAGAGTCTGAAATACCTCCTTGGTGAAATGGTCAAGTCACCACGTTTCGCAAAGCGATGGAGCAACCCCGATGTCCTTCGAATGCTAGGGTCTAAGAAGTGTACAACACAAAACACACACATCGACACTTCAAAATTTCGCCCGTCGACAATATCGCCACCGGCCACTCTATCTTCTACTAGTGCGCCAATTACCTCGAAATCCTGGGAATCTTCGAACGTGGCTTTAAGCTCGAAGCCTATCGCCCTCCAACCAATCACCAAAACAAAACAATCCAAACCCACGATGTGTTGGGCAGCGGTAGCAAAAGCCTCTATTATGGTCTCCGTCCAATCTTAACCTAAAGACCATCGAACACAAAAAGTTCCGGAAATCCCCTTATAAAAGACCCCGACTCCTAAACGAATGGGAAGCTCAAATTAAGTCACCACCACCATAACAACGACGATTATCAACATTTGACGAGAGCGAATTATATTTCACCATCGAGGATCTGTCGCAGAGGCTATATGCCAGTACAAATCATATCTGGTCACGGGATCTTATCGAATAGGAAGAAAATACCTAGGTACAGAATATTTTACAGGTTTTGCCCTCATACGAGGTTTCCCTGTAATTCAGCATAAAATGCTGGCGAATGCATATTCGAGCCGAGTTTGGAATAGGTACTTGAGATATCAACTTTGGAAATAAGCATCATATACCTTAAATTATACGAAAGTTTGAGGGCCCAATTGAATCACACGAAGTTTCTTCCTCCCAATCACTCTTATTGCAGCTATCGTGATACCTATTTAAGTACAAACTATTGACGCTACTTGAGGGGTGATCAATCCTATCTAACATGAAATTCTTTTTATCGGCAAAACTGAATACACATGATACTTGTTTAGTTAAATTATAATTACGTAGAGTTTAGTTCCATTGTTTCGTGATTACGTGAAGACTTGACAAATCCAATTGTAGTTGTAGGACAGTCTTATATTCATACGACGACTCATAACCTAGTATTAGGGGGGTTATTTATCGGCATAACTACAAGTACTAGAATAGGGGTTATAATAGGGGCTAGTCATGGTCGTACAATACATATGTGACCTCGACGCCACACAGAGGAGAAGTTGTGTTATAGCTGCCATCTGTAGTAGAGCTTGACCCAAAACAAGAAATTCTTTATTCCCATGGTACAACGCTGATCCGGAAGACGGCGGATTTACTTGCATCATTTCCCCTCATTTCAACTTCTACATCCTTGACACCCATGACAATTCAAAGAAGCTATAAAATTGTTATCTTATTCCCTGTTCCCAATGTATCGTTACACGGGGTATCATAACCGCGAGCGCACCATAACACCAACGGGTTCCCAGCTGGGTTTAGGTATATAAAGTGGTGCACTACATCAGGTTATACTCGGACGACTGTTGCTACTTGACTTGCCTTGATAACAACAGCAGGAAACATGTATTTGCTCTTCCTCGCTGCTTTGGCAGCTGTACCTGTATGCGCTTTAACTCTCTCCGACTTGTCCGACACAGCTTGGACGGTCACAAACGAGGATAGAAATATCTCGGTCCCTGGAAATGTTCCCTCCTATGTGCATTTGGATCTATACGCATCGCAAGTGATAGAAGACCCGTACTATGGACTGAACGACTTTAATCTACGATGGATCGCTTTGTCCAACTGGACTTACACGACTCAGCTTTCAGATTTGGACACTGCGGGAAATTCCCGGACGTTTCTCCTATTCAATGGTCTCGATATTTTCGCCGATATTCGACTATGCTCGCAACCCGTAGCAAGCACAAACAATCAGTTTCGTCAATACTTTTTTGACGTCACCGATATTTTGTCCAATTGTGAATCTCCGGAGCTCCAAGTCGAGTTTGGAAGTGCTCCTAATATCGCCGAAGCTATCGCGAATCAACCCGGACAAGAAACCTGGCCATGGGGTGTCGAAGGACTTTTTGAATTCACTCATCGTCAATTTATTCGAAAAGAGCAGTCGGACTTTGGCTGGGATTGGGGTCCTGCATTTGCTCCAGCAGGCATCTGGCAGAAGGCCTGGATTATTCAGCTGCAGGAGGACGAGATATATGTTCGCAACTCCTTATTGGACTTATATCGCGAAGGCCAATTGAACAACCTGCCACCGGATCAGACTGCAAATTGGATACTAAATGCTAGTGTCGACGTGATCGGCGTTATACCAGAAGGTGCAAGCATGAATTTCAAGGTTGTCGATGTTGTTACTCAACAAAAAGTTAGCAACGGAACTTTGCTAAACGTGACGAACAGCGGAGACGTTATAACTGGCTCTATCGTTCTCGCTAAAGAGGATTATAACCTATGGTGGCCCAGCGGATTAGGACCTCAGAACCTTTACAACATTACCATCGATGTAGTGTCCGGTTCGGGAAAGACACTCTCTTCGGTGACGAAGCGGACTGGGTTTAGAACCATCGTTTTGAACATGGATGTAATCTTAGACGAAGAAATCTCCAAGGGGATTGCCCCAGGCAATCATTGGCATTTCGAGATAAATGGTCATCCACTCTACGCCAAAGGAAGCAATTTCATTCCTCCAGATGCCTTCTGGCCTCGGGTGACTCCAGCAAGGATTCGTCAACTTTTCGACTCCGTTGTTGCCGGCAACCAGAACATGCTTCGTGTCTGGGCAAGTGGCGCTTATTCTCCCGACTTTATGTACGACATTGCAGATGAACTGGGAATTCTACTCTGGTCGGAATTCGCATTTAGTGACTCCCTTTATCCCGTCGATCAAGAATTCCTAGAGAATTGCCGCTTAGAAGCCGTGTACCAAGTCCGGCGCATTAACCATCATCCTTCCCTGGCTCTCTGGGCTGGCGGCAACGAGATCGAGTCTCTGGAGCTTTCAACCGTCAAGAAGGCTGCGCCAGAGATGTACGATCGCTACCAGCAAGAGTACGAGACATTATTTTTGGACATACTTTTGCCAGCTGTCTATGGGAACAGCCGGAGTGTCACCTATACTCCGAGCAGCACATCCAATGGGTATTTGACTATCAACTTCGACAACCCGATCCCTATCACCGAGCGCTACGACAACGCTACGCCTGGGGCGATCTACGGAGATTCGGATTACTATAACTACAACGCGGCTCAAGCGTTCAACATATCCAGTTATCCGGTGGGTCGGTTCGCGAACGAATTCGGCTTTCACAGCATGCCGAGTATCAACTCCTGGAAGCAAGCCGTCGCGACAGAGGATCTAAGCTTCAACAGCTCGACCGTCATGCTTCGGAACCACCACTACCCCTCCGGCGGTCTCAACACGACCAACTTCAAAAACTCCAGCATGGGCATGGGCGAGATGACCATCGCCGCGCAGCTGTACTACCCGGTGCCGTCGAAGACGGACCCGCTGGCCAACTTCTCCGCCTGGATCCACACGACGCAGATCTTCCAGGCCGACTACTACAAGAGCCAGATCCAGTACTACCGCTCCGGCTCCGGCAGGCCCGAGCGCCAGCTCGGCAGCCTGTACTGGCAGCTCGAGGACATCTGGCAGGCGCCGACGTGGGCCGGGATCGAGTACGACGGCAGATGGAAGGTGCTGCACAGCGTCGCCAAAGACATCTACCAACCCGTCATCGTGGCGCCCCTGTGGAATGTGTCGACCGGCATTCTACAGGTGTACGCGGTGAGCGACCTTTGGGAAGAGGTCAAGGGGCAGGCGAGTCTCGGGTGGGTCACCTGGGACGGGAGAGTCGTAACCCTCGATTCCGACGTGGACTTCACCATCGGCGCGTTGAACGCCACGCTACTGGCGACGGTGGACATCGCCGACTTGACGTCGACCCAGGCTATCAATGCTAGCGAGGTCGTGTTCGTGGCAAACCTGACGGCGGAGGGGAAGCCGCCGAATACTGACGCGACTAGGACGTACACGCATAGCAACTACCACACGCCCACCCCGTTGGCTTCGGCGGCGCTGGTGGACCCGGGGCTAAGCGTCGAGCATGATAACAACACGGATGAGTTTGTGGTTCGGACTGAAAAGGGGACGAGTATATGGACTTGGGTCAGCCTACAAGAGGACGACGCGGACGATGTTATTGTCGCTTTCGATGAGAACGGGTTTTTGTTGAAAAAGGGGGAGGAGAGGCGGATTGGGTACAGTGTGATTAATGGTGGGCAGAAGGCGGGTTGGGAGAGTAGGGTCGGTGTTAGTAGTATTTGGGATAATAATCTGCCGTAGAGTGTGTCTCAGTCACAGTTTTCGTCACAATATGACATAAACATCTGCATAACTCAATGTAAGGGGTATCGTGAAAAGGGGCATGAGCTGCATTAGCTTACTGGCAGCTGACGATACCTGATGACAGCCCGATACAAGTAAGGTAGCATTACCTCAGTAGTATTATGGGTCTTGGGTCTAATTCGACTAATGGTTTCCACCGCTAGGCGATCTTAGTCTGGACTTCCTTCATCTCGACCTACCTAGGGTGCCCGTACACACAGTTTCCATTTTTGATACAGGAACTACCCATTAACTACTACCCTAGTTAACTTCTTAAATGAAGTCCTGAATCTGGTATAATTCTCTGGTGTTAAATTTTCAGTTATGCGCCATGCCGCCAATAATGATACCATTGAGCCCGAGCGCGTGGCCGCGATCATGCTGTCCTGGCACTCCCTCGAGGTAGTCTCGTGCAGGAAACTGCAGACTTTATGGGCGGGCTACGGGTTCATCTATGAACTCACAGCCCGAGTTTCCAGCGATGAAACCAACCGTGCCGAGAGGAAATCGGATTTGCTTCCGTTGATACTCAAGTTCATCGCGCCGCCGCGGACACGCCTAGATTCAGAGGATGAAGGCCACTTGCGGAAGTTGATGAGCTACGAGGTTGAGCAGTACTTTTACGGCGAGGTGGCCCCGTTACTAGAGGATGAGGCCGCGGTGGCGCATGTTGTTGCTACGACCAGGGAGAAGAATGGGAAGCCCGGAGCTGAGGCGCTTGAGGGTGTGACTGCGACTAGTATGTAACCCCTTTTATTCAAGTATGCTTTACAAACACTTTATGCTTGAAATGTCGCGTTTTAGAGGTTTCTTACGCAACTCAATTCTGGATTATAATTCTAAATCTAGATTGACTTACTTCTATTCCAGTCATGGCCGACCTAAGACCCCCCTTTCCTATCGCCGGAGAGAAAAGGTCAGAGCTCAATCAGCGCCAGGTCTTCGCTGCACTAGACTGGCTATCCAGTTTCCACAGAACCAGTCGGAAACTGACCCCCGACAGCTTCCAAGAATTTCTGCTCCCGCCGCTCGAGGAAGCCAAGAGAAGGCGGGATGGCGACACCTCGGGAACGAAGCTGTGGCTTAACGGGGGCTACACGTATCTCGCCACCCGCCGCAAGGAGTTCGCTGCACTTGCCGAAGACGAGGACTCGGAGTGGTCTGCTGTGCTATGCAGACCGATGGCTGAGGACGGCAGGTCGGTCTCGGAGGTGGTGGCGGAGTTCCTGGCTCCACGGGGGAGGGACTATGAGACGCTTATACACGGCGATGTCAAGTCTGAGAATCTATTCACTACTAAGTCCGGCGACAGGGTTGCGTTCTTTGACTTCCAATACGTTGGTCTTGGGCTCGGCGTCTGTGATCTTTCTAAGTTGTTTACGTGTTCGGTGCCACTGCGTTTGCTTCTTGATGACGGGGACGATATTCCAGATGAGCTTCTGATGGGCAAGGGCGAGATAAAACTCTTGAAATACTATTACACGAACCTGGTTAGTAACTTTAGGGACTCTCAAGGACGTCATTTGAAATATGATTGGAAAACTTTCGTCCGGCATTGGGAGACTGCGCTGGTGGACTGGTTAAGATTTCAGGCGTCTTGGGGGTTCTGGGGGAATACGGAATGGCTGGAGGCTAGAGTTCGTTCGATTCTGAAAGACCAACAATGGAGAGATTGGCTTCAGGAAAGTTATAGTGCAATTTAGATAACATTTGTGTTGATATATACACATCTGGGCATAGACTGGTTAGGGAGTTCGTCTTTTAGACTGTCAATTTGAGGGTCTCCTACAATATAGGCCTTGGCTTCTATCCGACTACGTTGTAGCCCCTTTTTTCAAGAAGATACCCTGTCGACTGAGCACAACTTATTGAGATGTTCCCCTAAATACCCTAGAATATGAATCAGAACCTTAAGCTGATTAAGGAAAAAGGTATTTAGAAGCTTGTTACCAGCCCGTTTCCGCGTTTCATTTTCCACTCTACCAGTCTAGTCCGAACGTTGCACAACTTCCCCCTTTATACTGTCACCGGAATGATTACAAATTTACGATAAACTATCTCATCTTATAATTGAATAGAAAAAGGTAGAAGCAGCATATTTTCATGGATTAATACCCTATTCTTTACGCGGACGAAAAGCTATTACACCATGATCAAGTGGATTACTCGGCGCAAAGTTGAACTTAGTGAGGTGCATCCCATATCCTGACGTCGCAACGAAAGTCACGTAATGAGCGAATTGGGGTCGGTCCGGGTTTACATGAAGAGGAGGTCTCGGCAAAGCGACTCTCCAGGAACTTCAAATTGCTCCTCCAATCACTGTCGAACGAAAGTTGCCGATATGGGGTTTAATGTTCCCCCCTTTGATCGTCAGCATTGTAGCTTCGTGTGGGGTATCTTAGATCGAGAATCCATGAACCCCATGTGGGAGTGGGAGGCTACATGTGTACCATATGCATCTCCCGAACTGAAATCTGTTGCGACTCTGTTCGGTCGAATCCTGAGTTAAGCCATAATGGTGTTGCCGGTAGGCGAATTGATGTTTCTGGGGATGGAGCAGAAGGGGTAGGTAACTTTGCCTATTTTCACAGTATGCTGTGTATTTCGAGCTACAGCATCATGGGTACGTAATAGATAGGCACCTAGGTGGAATTGATTTTCTAATACCTCAAGACCAATTTAGTCCATTATAGTCTCTATAGACCATTAGAAAAGAAAAATGCCTTTCCCATATAAGAACGTCCTCCTAATCGGCGCCACAGCCGGCATCGGCCAGGCTCTCGCCGAGCGCATGATCGAGAATGGTATCTTCGTCATCGGCGTCGGCCGCCGCAAGGAGAGGCTCGATGCATTCGTAGCAAAACATGGTGCCGACAAGGCCGCGGCGTCGCAATTCGACATCACCAACTTCGACAAGATCGAGGAGTGGGCTAAGGAGTAAGTAAACCTATATGTATATATATATATATATAGTCGCCTGCGCCAGAAAATATCAGGCACGTAGAACTTCCGGGCTAACAAGCAACCATAGAATCACCAGAGCACACCCCAAAATCGACTGCGTGATCCTCAACTCCGGCATCCAGCGGACCCTCGACTTCAGCAAGCCGCGGGAGATCGACCTGCCGCGGACGATGCAGGAGCTGGGCACGAACTACACGGCGTACCTGTACCTGATCACGCACCTACTACCACACCTACAATCGCTAGCCCCTGAGCCCGCGGCACTTATCGGGGTGTCCTCGGGGCTGGCGCTGGTGCCGCTGCCACGGTGCGGGAACTACTGCGCCACGAAGGCGGCGCTGCACTCGCTGCTGTGGTCCATCCGCGCGCAGCTGGCCCACGACCCAGGAAGCCAGCATATCAAGGTCGTGGAGATCCTGCCGCCGGCCGTGCAGACGGAGCTGCACTCGCAGCAGGCCGAGCTGGTCGAGATCGGCGAGGCCAACATCGGCATCCCGCTCGCGCAGTTCACGGACGAGGCGTGGGCTGGGCTGACGAGGGGCGACGAGGAGATCCCGGTGGGCATTGTGAAGGATAGGTTCGACGCGAGTGAGGAGCCGAGGCGGGCGCAGTTCCGGCGTATCGTGGAGGCGTTTATGGGGAAGAAGTGACAGTCATGGGGGTCAAGGTTGTGAGGGTTTGTCGTGATTATTTAGGTACTTAGGGTAGAGAGGTCAACCCTAACCCCGTGTTGATAAATATGTCTATAAACTAGTCCGTTACAGTGGGCGTCAAGCTACCGCGTCAGAATTAAGGCTTTCCCTAATGGAAGGCATCGAGTCATAAACTGAGCGAGATCTTTTCTTGAAGTTTATAGCTATAATATCTTTGATTGAATCCAATCTTTAGTTTTCTCTTGGTTTCCATTTCCACATCACTTACCAACGAGATGAGTCATTTCAGTACAGGAACCATTTACTTCAGAAGCGACTACGACATGAGATAGTAATGTCAGGACCTAGATGAAGCTTATGAATAGTTGTGGCTTAAAGTATATCCATGACTGACAACGGAATTACTTTGTTGTATGGTTATTAGACTTGTGGTAGTCGTTCGTGTGGGATGTAAACCGCATACCAGATAAAAGAAAAAAAAAGAGATTTGAACGAAGTAGGATGCCATGTTTTTCATATGCCCAATTATTAAGACCCAGCTAGGACGAGAGAACCCTTAAATCTCATTGTAGATATATCTACAACCCTGTGGGCGGTCGTATAAACCGCCCAATGAGATGGGATATATATATCTGGAAACAAGCGCGACAGGGGTAAAATGATGCCCAAGACCTGGAATCTAGACTTAATAGGCGTAGTTCGTAGAGCCGCATCAAGACTCTGTTTGCGAGTTTCGCAACACATATATTACCTGTTCAACTTCCTTCCTTCCTTCCCGTCCTCAATCCTCTCATCATTCAGGTATGAAAGCCCAAGCACCAGACGCCATGCTCGCGAAGAAGAAAACGTAATTACGAGAAAGCGCAACACTTTTCCATCCCCTCTTCGACTAGGCTTTCCATTCGTCTCTGCCCAGCTTGACGATATCAGCCTGTCCTATGACCCAGAATTTACTTGGGGCCTTGCCCTCGGCCGCCAGGATGGACGCGTGAACGGCAGCACGCCCAATGACTTCTGACTCCTGACCAAAACTGTCCTGCACGCCCTGGCCGATTTTGCTGAGGCTGCGCACGACCGTGTTGAACAAGGGCCCGCCTGTGTGTTCGACTTCGCGTTTGCCGAGGATGAGGCCCGGCTGAAGGATAATGGCTTGGTCGAATCCGAGGCTCTTGATGGTGTCTTCGACGCCGTTCTTCATCTTAGAATAAGGCAGGTGGCTGCTAGGAAAGCCGCGTGTGCCAGCGCTCGATATGAAGACAAAGGTCTTGACTCCGGCTTCGTGCGCGGTTTTGGCTAGCTCGACGTTTACTAGAAGCAATCCTGGTTAGCTTTTATCTGCTGCAGGCTACAGTCGTATAAGTGACTTTCGGTTGTCGCGACTTACGGTCATGGTCGATCTTCCACTGGTTCGCGATGCCGCCGGCTTGAGCTCGTGTGGTTCCTAGGGCTGAAAAAACTACGGACGGCGGAGGGGTGATGGAGGATAGGTTAGATGCCCATTTGGTAGTGTCGGCCTCGAGAGTAGCGGTCAATTTGGGAGACTCTGCTGCGGGGGCTCGGCGAGAGATAGTATAGACTGATTTAAAGGCATCGAGACCAAGAAGGGTCGAAAGTATGTGGCCACCTGTGAGGCCAGTGCTACCGATGACTGCAGCTGTGTATGCCATGATTTGATTGCGCGAAGGTTGGAGTGATGTGATGTTTTGGAATATTTGCCAGCAGAACGAATTACGGATTATGAATTGGAAGAGTTTTATAAGAAGGAAAGAATGTTATGGGATGGATATCAGGCAATTATGGGAGACGTCAGTAGCAACTTCCAGATTCTGACTGTTTCTCTTTTGCTCTTACTAACCTGCTAACCTAGAACCTAGGTAAATCCCGGTAGACTATTGAGGTAACTTCGCCATGACGTTATTAGCCAAGTAAATGGGAAGATTCGGCGATAACAATATAAAACCCTGGTTTTATATCCTTATATACGAGTTTACATCTCAAATAGAACATAAATATGCATTTAAAGATATTATATTAACTTCAATTTCATTTTATCATGTCCGACGCGCTCATTCCCCTTTTTAATGCAACTACGAAGTACCTAACTACTACCTAAATCCCCGGAAATGACAGGAAGCCCATAAGAACCATTTCACATTTCAACCGTTCTGTATACAGAATTGGTATCTCGCTAGGAAATAATCAATTGCTCTCCTTCGAAACGATCAGCTCTCCACATATCTCTCCCGGCGTGGACTTCTACTTCGGATCCTCTGACTTGAATCAGGCACTTCGAGATTAACAACGCCGGTCCCCGGTTTCTCGGGGCCCAATTCCTCACTTCCGCTGTCAGTGTCAGTATCAGCTAAGCTTCGCAGCTCCATCTCCTCATCAGGAACACGTCTCGCATTATGCCCATCAGGCGCCTCGACCGGCTTGCTCTCATGGTCGTGAAGTTTCATATTCACGAACATGGCGTAAAGACCAAAGTCGTATGATAACCGACAGGATCCTGCTACCACATATGCAATCCAGAAGCGGTCGCTGGCAGCCAGAAGGCCTGTGACTGTAGGACCCGCGGTAGCGGCTAGCGTCCTAACTGTGGCCGTGATGCCCATAACCGCCGTTCGCTCTTCAGGCTTGACTACCGCCGCGATAAACGCTGCCCGTGGCGCTTGATCCATATTATTAAGCCCCGCACGGACGAGAAGAAGTGCCGCCGTTAGCCAAAGGTAAGGAGCAAACGGAAACAGTAAGACAGCCGCCGAAGATGGAGTGTGCGAAAATACCATCGTGTTGATTAGTCCGATCTTTCGAGCTACAGGGCCGGCAAATGACGCCGAAATCGCTCCAAGAAAGTAACTGAATGAGGTTATGTCGCCAAGCGTTGACTTGCGAGGATGGAATTTTTCATCCATATAATAGTTCGTCAAAGAGTATGGCACCATGCCGTCAGCAAGCGAATCGACAGCCAACAAAAACCACAGTTTGTACATCACTGATCGGGTGGATGGCGAGATTTTTGCAAGCTGATTTGAAAACCATTTAAGGCCTCGAATGATCCAGTGCCGCGGTTCTTTATACGGGGGAGGTTCCTCGGACACCTCCTCGGGGCTCTCAGTACCAACGTCAGTGTTGCGCACACTGTCGTCTTGCGGAAGTTGGGTGTAGGTCCGTTTTTGCGGCAGCTCGCACCGGTCGGACAACAGTAAGACCAGCACAAGATTGACTGTGCCCATTATGGCGTATATCCAAAAGAGCGTATGGTACGAATCTATCTTCGTCCATCCATCTTTGCTCTGTAGGAAGTGGAGAACTCTCCCTGATAGCTCACTTCCTAGAGAAGATCCGAATAGCGCCAAGGTAACATGCCACGACAGTACATCTGCTCTTGTTGCGGGGGTGGTCAGTTGCGATAGCATAGATCTGGGTCTTCGTCAGAGATTTTCAACGCCATAGTCTTCTTTACTGGGCACACTACTGACTCCTCTATACTTCGAAATGGGCCAAAATCACCGCCGGTGACACTAATAACACCGACGACTGCAGCGAACAGCAAAATCCAAAAGTTTTCGAGCAGTGCAAAAACGACACCGCTGAATATCATCAATAGAGAGCCGCCGACCAACACTCTTCGCCTTCCAATGCGGTCTGCGACAAGCGTAAGGAACGTCCCTAGGACGACATCCCCTAACAGCGTAAATGTCATAAAGAGACCAATCTGGTGGTCAGATATTCCCAAGGCAGAGAAAAAGATAGCTGCAGAATCATGTCAGAACCTGAGCTAATAGACTAGTGAGCTAAGCTGGAAACGTACCTAGAATGAGTGCATTAGTTCCGTAGGCGAACATGCGGCACGTTCGTGCCAGAATGATGAGATAGGCATCGAGGCCGGTCTCATTGATCGCGGCGAGTCCGAATTCATGGTAAAACCATTTGAATGGCTTTTTAATTCTTTCAAACATCTAGCTTACTTGCCCAATAGAGATATAGCTAAAAATCGCCCAATACATCCAACTTGATTACGCGGAAGTGTATTGGTATATTTTGAAATTTTCACATTCACGGCATCAAGTAAGCATGGAGAAGAGCGGTAGGCCGGCTGGGCACGGGAGTCACGGCATGGATAGCCGACTTCGGCGTTACGCCATTTGTTATTCGGATACGTCACGGTTATAACTTATAGCGGAGACCAGGGTAAGATCCCATTTACATGTAGGTACTTAATCCGGTTGTCTGCTTTATCCTATGAGCTAATTTGAAGCTATAATTGTATACCTACATCAAAAGTTCGGCTTCATAAAGTCGACGCTTATAGTAGGGATTCGTTTCAGATTTGAGATCATCTCCTAAGCTGGACGGGTATTTTAGTCTCTCCATCACCCCCTTTTCTCTCTAGTAATTTGACTAGGAAAAAGTATTTTCGAGGTTTAGTTAATATTCCGATATAACATAAAGAAATGATACCTTTACAATTAAATTGTTACGAACAATTTTCATTCCTAGGAACAAAGTGAAGTTATCCCCAAGTTTGAAGTTCTCAAACGCAGTTATACAATTTTATACACCACAAGGCACCCCAAACCGTCAGCCCGGAGGCCGGTCAGGCGATTATGATCATCGAGGCTATTTTCATTCCAATCGTGGTCTATTATAACGCTGGGCTATTTGATGAATACATAGGTAGGTACTTGGTGGGGTTTTTACTTCCCTCTTCTCCCTACGAGTCCCATCTGTCAGCTCTCCGTCTATCAGCTCCCCATCTTTCAAGCTCCCGTCTCCCCCATCCATTAGCTTTCGGTCTATAAACCTTCCAACGGTGAAACTTCTGGCTACCAAGTTGCAGAAGACGACGACGACACTACCGACTATGAAGCTGCCGAGTATCACATTGCCAACTTTTGAATTACCGAGTATCAGGATCCCATGATTTATATTTATATCCTTTAGCTTCTTAGCCTCCCTCCGGTGGCTCACAATGCCCTTCAGTTGGGCCTACTCAGCTTTCGTCTTCCTTTTCTGGCCCCCGAACTTCGTGTTATATAGTGTGACGATACCACACCACGTGGTGTTTGACACGGTCACGGACTACACAACAACGGCCCACGGGGAGCAGAGCCGATTTTCCTTCCAGATTGTATGGGGGGTCATTGGCTTGTTCCCGCTTTGCTATGCCCTCTTAGGCTACACCTTGTACTGGCTCGTATTCGCCTCGTGTCTCCCCTTTTCCGTGCACTGGACCATCCGGCTCTTCGCCAACTCCTTCGTCGCCTCCTACGCGTGCGTGGAAATCTCAGCCTGGCATGATGGCATGCTATACGCGACCCGCCAAGCGCTCGCCAGCCGCGACGTCCTCGAAACCAATCTCAAGGATCCTGCGAGGACGGAGCCCATCACGAGGACCTGGCGGCACACTCGGCTTTCGAGGTTCGCGTATCGGGCTGCGCGCTGGCTGTTTGTTCGGCTGGGGGATCACATCGGGTATCCCAAGGAGGGGGGGATGGTCGTCTGGGGGCAGCAGTTATGGCTAGGGCCCTTCCGGTAATAGGGCAGGTGCTAGCTAGAAGGATGTTTGATCAACGTAGGGCTACAGCTTCACAAAGCGACCAGCTGTTGATTCGTGCTCGAGCGATGTATGATGACTATTGGTGGGATCTGTAAGTCACGTTGTATGGGTCCACAGTTGTTGTTTTTGACCAGTTTCGTTTAATTGTTTATTAGGTAGCTACCGTGATCATAAATTATTTTCATGCCGTCATGCTGTCCGACTTATGTGATGATACCCGTCTCTTAGGCCAAAACTTTATACCAGCTGTTTCAAATCGCAGAGTAAGATCGTCTCAACTGAAACCAAACATATTGAAAGCAAGAAATCTATGTGTATATTACTTTAGATTGAATTTATACGACATTATAGCGGAACTAAATGTCTCCTGTTATAATAATACCATACCGAACACTAACAAGCTCCAATAGCTGATCCCCCCTATTCTCAGGGGCACCATATACTCGACTACCTACATAACAGCATATGCCCCAACACCCCATCAAGCCCCCGTCTCCCCCCGAGGCCGGAACCGCACCTTCACGCCAGTCATAATAGCAATATACGTAAAACTATCCATGCTCTCCAAATCCGGCACCTCCACAACCTCCACATCGAACTCGCGCAGGACAACGGCAACAACCTTCTGCAGCAGCAGCTCCGCGAGGTGGCGTCCGGGACAAGTATGCGCGCCGCCTCCCCACGCCAGGCTGGTCCGGTCCAGGGTGCGCCAGGCCTCGGGGCTGGCGAGCCAGCGCTCGGGGTTGTAGGCCGCGGCGTCGGCGCCGAAGGTGGCCGGGTTGAGGTGCATGGCGGGCACGTTGACGCCGACGGTGGTGCCGGGGGGGAGGGCGTGCCCGTGCAGGCTCAGCGGCGGGCCCGCGGGCACCTTGCGCCACAGCGCCAGCGAGGTGACGGGACGCACGCGCAGGGTCTCCTTTATGCACGCTTGCACGTACCTGCACCTCTCCACGTCGCCGTCGGCCGCGGCCAGCTCGGCCTGCGCGCGGCTCTTCACCGACGCGTCGTTGAAGATGGAGAACAGCGCTGCTGTGGCGATGGACGTGGTTGTCTCGTGCCCCGCGACGAAGTTGAAGGCCGCCATGGATGCGGCGTAGTGCACCTTCCAGTCTGGCCTTTTGGTCGTGGCTTGTAGGAGCTCGTTGAGCATGTCTGGGTGAGCCTCTGCGTCCGCGGGCTTTTCTTGCTTCTCGGATGACAGGAAGGCTGCTGTGCGCTCTTTGATTATTGCTTGGGTTCGCTGGTACTTCGGTTAGGAAATTTTGGTACTGCAGACAAGGGGCTTTGCTTCTTACCGGCTCGAAGGGGACGTAATCGGCGGGCAGACTGATCTCTACTCCGAATAGTTCTGCTATCCTGGACCGTAGCGATGGCCACTTCTGCGCAATGATGAGCCACGGCTGCAGAGAACCAAAGGCGGTGATCTGCCGCCAGGTTTGGATGCTCTTAATGAGGAAGCCGTGGTCGGTTTCGTCTTCGATGAACCCAGGGGACCAGTCAAGCGTCACGGCGGCTAGGCATTCGACGATGGCCAGGTGTACCCAGTCAGCGAGATCTAGTACCTCTCCTTCCTGCGTCTTCAACTTTGCTACAAAACGATCCATCACCTCGTCCAGGCGGTCGCTATATTTCCTAAGAGATGATGTGGAGTACGTTGCGTTGATATTCCTTCTATGGCTTTTGTAGCGTTTCATGTTGAGTTCGCCATTGAAAGCGAAGGCATCGCCCTGGTGTCGACGGAATCTCCAGTCTATTCTTCCCGGGTTGTTGCTTAAAGCCCCTATTAGATGTCAGTTGATGATCCAAGCAGAAAGGATCAAGGTGGTCCTACAGTAAAAGTCACCTTTCTCAATATATTGGCTTCCAGCTAACTCGAGTATGAGTAACAATCCTTAATGGTGTTTAGGGGGACAAGGAGAATATACAATATATTGCCTGAAAAGCCTCCTTAGAATCAAAAGAGACTTCGTTGGGGCTAATCCGAACCGCTGGCCCGTATTTTCTGTGTAAGTCTCTGTTGAGGACCAGCACTGACATATGAGCAGTTAGTAATTACGTTTCATGAGGAGTCTATAAGTTATTCGACACCGCAAGGCCCATCTACTGGCCTACGAACCCCATGATCATGAACAAATTTGAAGGTCTTCGAAATAACTGTAAAACAACACTCAATGAGCCCGAGGGGTACTCACTGCGACCTTTCCTTACATGGTACACATACCATAGACTCGTAATAGCGGCAAGCTTCGGACCTGGGACCTTCGCTAGGGGATGTAGATATAAGCGGTAGATGAGCAGGGATATTGGGAGCAGCGAAAAGTACGCTGTTAGAAACAAATAGGGGGGTGATAATATTGAAGCCATCATGGCATACATCTTCACAGACGAAAATTAGGGCTATCAAGAAATTTGGTGAGAATAGTTTGCGGGGCTACAATGTATGTCATCCCGAATCCAAGAAGGGATCTGGTCAAGAACAACGCGATAACGATGTCGCCTTTCGAGAGGAATAAAAGGAGGATCCTTCAAACCAACAAACCAACCACAACCCCTGTAAAATATGATAGAGTAAGTCTGCCTAGTCGTTAGCAAAGCCCTATCATGTCGTCGAGGCTACTTAATAGTGAACATAACGATGAAGATAGTAAACATCCTAGATATATTTATAGATAATTACCAACCTTCCGTACTGGCAGTCCTGGTTGATTACACAGATACGTGCAGTGGTTCCGTTTCAAATCGCCTTTGTCTTACTGGTCCCGCAGTTCCCCGCGGACTCCTTGCTTAAGACATCTGTGGCCAAACCGTTGGTACAGCGCTGAACGGATTTCTCGGTCCACATGTGTTGATCTACACCCCGGTTTTCCTAACGATAGACATCCATATGCTTACGCCATCCACACACAAGGCTAAGCACCAAGGTCACATTGAAGTGATGTACCTAGTTAGGCTTGAGTCCTATGTATGATAGGCTATCGCAATAATAAGACGTGAAGCTTCAAGACCTATGAGCCATCCGTGTGAGATTATAACCTCTTCATACGCGAGCCGGGCATAGGCTGCATCGTATTTTTATACGTTTCCCAACGTAGGATAGTGCTTTGTCATATTTGTAAGTTAACCACTGTCAAGGTTAACGACCGCAGACGAAAACAAGCAACTTTTATACTTTACAGGCTGAATTTTGGGTTTTGAGACTCGGACTCTAAGCTGTGAGGTTTAAGGTGTACCTAGATATTAATATGGTAATATGGTGTATCTTACTCACTATGCTACCTAATCCAGACTCATGGATGTTACAACGTCCGAGGCGTCATATAAATCGAGGATGTCATTGGCTGTTTTATTTCAGCTCGGATGTTAAATCCATGCAATGATGTATAGTACAGTGCGATATGCAATAATGTGACTTCATGATAACGGCCTTTTGTTGTTCTCTATGCATGCCCAAGTGATCCGAGGAAATACCTCCCAATCGGAGATTCGGTTGATGTCCCTTTCCTTTTTTTTTTCTTTCCAAAGATGCTTACGTATCCCTCAACTGCTTCGGGCAGGCTCATAAGGAATACCTCTATCCTAGTTATATCCAGAAACTCGGAGTCGTGTATATTTCTCATAAGATATTATGAACTTCCGTTTGTACCAATTTTACCCTCGGTCTTTTCTAAGTAAGTGACCAGATCCGCGATTGTGCAAACCTTGATTCCCCATTTTCTCGCAAACGCGATACACCCCTCGCCCCTCATCATGCCGGGGCCTTCCCGTACGGCTCTCCCGCTGACTTCGTCTCCGTCGTCAACGAGCTCGCATATGACAGCGACTTCGGGCTTCCCAGCTAGTCTGCAGAAATCTACACCGGCCTCGGTATGTCCCGGCCGTACCCTCACGCCGCCCGAGCGCGCACGTAGCGGTAATACATGCCCTGGCCGTCGGAAGCTAGCCGGGGTAGATTTAGGATTCGCGAGGTCTCGGACGGTTAGGGCACGATCGTGAGCGCTAATACCAGTAGTCACAGAGGGGTCGGCCGAGTCAATGGAAATGGTGTAGGCGGTACCGCGGGGGTCTTGGCTGTTTTCGACCATCTGCGGTAACTTGAGGGATTCGGTAAGTGCGGGCGTGATAGGGGCACAGACGTAGCCGGACGAGTGTCGAACCAAGAAAGCCATTTGTTCGGTGGTCACGTTTTCAGCGGCTATGATCAGATCGCCCTCGTTTTCGCGACTTTCATCGTCCATGACGACTATGAACTCGTCATTTCCTACCCATTCGAATATGTGTTAGTTAACCATGTCGCATGGTAGTTGTAACGAGGAGTTACTTTAGACATATAGGAGCATGGACACGTACGGAAAGCGGCGATTGTATCGGGTATCGAATCGAATCGATTATGATCAATGAGTGCAGCGGGCATGATGGGCATGGGCATAGAAACAAGTCGCAACAAGACTTTAGGATGGAGAGTTACGTGACAAAGGAATTCGAGATTTGCGTCACAGCACGCAGTCTTCGTAGATCATAGGATTGAGGGGTGGGAGGATGAGGATATACGTAGTATCGCGGCGAAATCGTAGTATATCAATGGCAATATGTCTCGCTAGTCTAAATCGTTTCGAGGGAAAAAAGGTTGATAAGGTTATATGTCTTAATGCGTTTTAATAAGAAAAGGAAAAGGAAGAAGTTAGAAAGATAGTAATGCTACTAATAAGGAAAGAATATTACTCATCGCAAGATTTCTAAGGCTAAATAATAATAATAATGCGATCGTTCTTTCAAATGCTGACTGATCACCTGCCTCCGAGGACTTTGCCTTCCCGAGCTCGGCGGGGTCGGCTTCAACGATGAGGGGCTTGCGGCGACTGCTGCATGTGCGCTCTAGGTCCGGAATTACAGAAAATCTTTAATTTCATTGGCCAATTCTAACATTCCTAAAGCAAGTGGGCTGAGCCGTCGCAATGGACCAGAGTCGCTTTGCATCTAATCTTATTAGCTTTTTACCCAATCTGGAACTTTTCAATCTTTATCGATGCGACTAGATCTTTCCTGTTTTCCAGCTTCGCCAGCTCGCATGATCATAGTATTCTCTGTGCAAGAGACTGTAACAATACCTATGCTAGGCCCGGTTATCCTTCATCATGCCACCGCGTTCTAAAGCGGCGTTTCTCCTCCGTCGGCTCCGCGATCCTACCCTCAATCCGCGCTCCGTTCGAAATGTAATACAGCCATCCAGTCGGAGTTTCTCGGTCACAACAACCTCTGCTTTTGCCTCCTCATCTCCTTCATCCTCGACCTCCGGTCCTATCGACTCCACATACACGAGCGTCTCCCCTGATGAAGTATCTCACTTTAATGCCCTCGCATCCTCGTGGTGGGATCCCCAAGGTCCATCCCGCATCCTTCACCTCATGAACCCGCTCCGCCACGACTTCATCAGCCGCTGTCGCTACTCCGTCTTCGAGGAGCCGCCTTCGTCTTCCGCTGGCCTTAAGTACCTTGATATTGGCTGCGGAGGTGGCATCTTTGCCGAGTCTGCTGCCCGGTTACCCACGACCGCCTCGGTAACGGCCGTAGATCCTAGCTCCGAAGTGTTGTCCGTCGCCAAGGCGCATGCGAAACGAGATCCCGCGTTATGGTCGAAACTAAGCTATTTGAATACAGCTATCGAGAACTTGCCCGTTCCAAATACACCCCAAGATGGCTACGACGTGGTATCTATCTTCGAGGTTGTTGAACATGTGTCGAATCCCGCGGAATTTCTAGACCGGTGTACACCCTTCGTCAAGCCGGGCGGGTGGCTGGTGCTCAGCACGATTGCGAGGACTTGGATGAGTTGGCTGACGACAAATGTCATTGCCGAGGACTTACTACGTATAGTGCCGAGAGGTACCCACGATTGGCGGAAGTATATCAATGAAGAAGAGATGAGATCCCATTTCCTACACAAGAGCACAGGATGGGACGAGCCAAGGTGTATGGGCGTGGTCTATGTCCCAGGTCTTGGCTGGAAAGAGGTAAATGGCAGTGAGAAGGTCGGTAACTACTTCTTCGGCGTGAGGAGGATTGCTGAGTCGACATGATAAGCCCAAGTTTTGCTGAGTGGTTAGGTCACTCAAGCTAGATATTAGATGTTGTGCATGATACCTCAGTATTGAAAGGTCGATTGAGGCAAACCTTACCCCTTGCTTTCATGCCGATCGCCAATATACTCACGAAGTGTTTGGGATTGCTTGGGCAGGAGTTAAAAATTCTACTCATCTGCTTTCTAGCAAGATGAGAATTCAACAACACTTCAGAGGTAGAGTTGTAAATCTTCTACTTTATTAAGTCACTGATGAGTAAAATGTAGATCAAACTCCCACCTCATATAGAACCGAGAACCCGAAACTCCTATTTTGACGACGGACCTCCGTCTTGATATTCAGGTGCTTTTAAGGCGTCCTAACCACCAGTGCCGTTATCACGAGTGCTTAAAGATATGCTGCTCTTTTGACTTGGCTGATTATATACTCTAGGCTTTCAGCTCCGAGGTGGTTCGCCACTCACTGCCTCCTGTGCTATTCCTTGGGTTCTTCTCTGCTAATGTGCTAAACACCCTGGTCTCACTTGCTCCTTGTTCTGCTTGGATTCGCCTTTCCATTGAGTTGTGTTGTTTTGTATCCCCATGGGACGATACGGATAAGTTACAATCTATTCTTGATAAGCCAATTTATAGTAGACTCAGACATGGATTATGAAACACCAAAGGTATACTTTTAACAGCCAGATACCCAACTTGAAGCCTATTTCAAAATTTCTTACACCACTGCTATTCAACGGCTGCAATCCGAAGCTTACTACATGCTTATCGGGGAGTCTATCTCACTCTGGACTGCCTCTACGATAAGACTTACTCAAGTTGGATGTCGCCATCCCGACTGTAACCCTATTAACCAATGGCGACTGGGTATCGGTCGAGGTCCCTCTTGGGCAACATCTATCCTACATGTATAACCCTGGAGTACCTAGTAGACATGCCCCTTCCTTTCCAAGAGGATATCGGGTTTGTCCGCGTGGCACTCTCAATGATCATTCCTCGTAGACAGCCGCTGTGGTCTCCTGGTGATATCGCGAGGACAATGCTCCTGTTCATTCGTGAAATTTGTTTATTTGCAGCTATATAATTTGCGAGAGCTACGTCAACAGTGAAATGGGTATACTTTCGACGCCGGGAGTTGTTGATGAGAAGACAACGACTTCAGCCGAAGATGTCTCCCCAGAGAGAGCAGAGGTTGCCCTTGCTAGCAACGGCAATGTCCTCGACGACGGCTTACAGCGCGGCTTGAAGAGCCGTCATCTAGTTAGTGCTTCCTCACTATTCCGGCACGTGAACTAGGTCACCATGAATTTCAAGTATCTAACCTCTACCACAGCAAATGATCGCCTTCGGCGGCGTCGTAGGAGCGAGCATCTGGTACGGGACCGGATCCGCCATAAGCTACAGCGGGCCCGTGGGCGCGCTGATCTGCTTCCTGATCATCGGGGTGGACGTGTTCTTTGTGATGCAGAGCCTGGGCGAGATGTCGACGCTGTTCCCCATCCAGGGGGCCTTCATCGAGCTGGCGGGGCGGTTCGTGGACCCGGCGCTGGCGTTCTCGCTCGGGGTCAACTACTGGTACCTGTGGGTGACGAACATCGCCAACGACTACAACAACATCTCGCTCATCATGGGCCTGTGGACGGACGTCGTGCCGTCCTGGGCCTGGGTGCTCATCTTCTGGGTGGGCTTCCAGTGCACCTCGCTGCTGGGCATCGTGGTCTACGGCGAGATGGAGTTCTGGCTCGCCTGCTGGAAGCTCCTCTGCGTCGTCGGCGGCTTCCTCGTCGCAATCCTCGTCAACACCGGCGCCGTCGGCGGCGAGTACATCGGGTTCCGGTACTGGCGCGACCCCGGCGCCATCGCCAACGGCATCAACGGGTTCGGCAGGACCTTCGTCCTCGCCGCCGTCTACTACAGCGGCACGGAGATGCTGGCCCTCACCGCGGCCGAGAGCCGGGACCCGAAGAGGGACCTGCCGAGGGCCATCCGCCAGACCTTCTGGCGCATCCTCGTTATCTTCTTGGGCCTCGTCTTCTTCGCAGGCATCATCGTGCCGTACGACGATGCCAGCCTCCTCACGGCGGCCAGCAAGTCCGCGCAGTCGCCGTGGACCGTGGCGCTCGTGCGCGCCGGGTGGGCCGGCGGCGGAAACCTCGTCAACGTCGTCATGATCACGGCGCAGCTGTCGTCCGTCAACAGCGCCATCTACGTAGCGTCGCGGAGCCTCGTTGCCCTGGCTGTCAAGGGCCGCGCGCCCGCGTTCTTCGCGCGTACCACGGGAAACGGCGTCCCCGTCAACGCTATCGTTTTCTCCAACGCGCTCGGGCTCATCGCCCTGCTGAACATCGCCGCTACCCCCGGCAGGGTCTTCACGTACTTGCTCGACATCTCTGGCGCTGCTACCTTCATCGCTTGGGCTTTTGTCGGCGTCACTCACCTCAGGCTGCGGAGGGCCTGGGTCCGCCAGGGCCGCAGCCTCGATGAGCTGCCGTATCGGGCTTTCCTGTTCCCGTACGGCGCGTGGCTCGTCGTCGTGCTGAACCTATTCCTGGTCTTCATCTCCGGGTACGAGGTCTTCGTGGGCGGGTTCGCGGCGGTGGACTTCGTATTCTCGTACATTGTGATTGCCATATTCGTTGTTTTGTATGTCGGCTGGAAGCTGGTCAAGGGGACTAAGATCGTTAGCGTCGCCGAGGCGGACCTTGTGACTGGCAGGAGAGATTATTTGACACGGGCAGAGGAAGATGGCGCCTCGGGTGAGAAGGCTGGGGTTCCGTGGTATATCGTGGTTAAGCGATTTGTTTTTGGCTAGCTTCAATTCTAGAGATATTACTTCGTGTATAAACTGAATTACGATGCTATCTCGACCGGGGAAAGCTTATAGCTTAAGATGAAAACCTCCACTGCTCTAAATGGACCTTAACTGAACAGGGTATCATTGCATGAACTGACTTAAAGCAAGACTATGGGTATCTGATGTCATGGTTGGAACTTGTTAGGATTGCTGGGTATAAGCCTTCTCAAAACCTCGATCTGACGAGCTTGCGCCCTGTTTTTCAGGTCCGTAACGCCTCGCTTGTCGGATCGCCTGGTGCCGTTTGAGTAGATAACGGTGAAATCTGGTATTATCTCTCCCGGCTGTACGACGCTGTGCGCCGTTATTGTGCAATGCTTTTTCACGGTTATTATCAGGACTACAGCATCAAGTGATATGGTAAACTCACCTTGCCTAGTCTTGCCCCTTTAGCAACTCTGCAACCTACGCCGATTAGACATCCTTCGCCAATCAATGTACCGCCGGACTCAAGTATGGCGCCGACTTCGATGGTGGCATAATCGCTAATGACTACGCCGTCCCGTGATTCACTGGGTCTTGGGTCTGTAGAGGCCGCTCCAATGCTTGCCCGCTCGTGGATGATACATCTTCGCCCTATGGTGATTCGCCCATTGGAAGAGTCTAGTTTCGCTCGAGGGTGTACGACAGACTCGGAGCTGATGTTGATCGTGTGGTTCCCCGTTAAAAGAGCCGAGTCGGCTATGATGATGGATGAAGAGAAATTGACCGGGGCTTTAGGACCAGATTGAACTCGCGGGAGGATCGATTGGCGTTTGGAGGATGACATGTTGCTTCTATCTAAAAGTCAAGTGGGAGAGTAGCGGCGACAAGGATGTAGATGGACTCGGGCAGCTTGATCTTTGTTTGAAATCGAGAACAATTGAACTTGAGCCTCGGAACGTATTCCGTGTCGGAACGCGTTTATAGTTATAAGTGACGATCTATGCAAAAGTCGGGGTCTTACCCACTTAAAACATCCATGATACAGGATGACCTCATTACTCAGCTTTCAGCCACATTTCTACCATCTGCAGCATCTGGCAGTTGTGGTTTATTAAACTTGGATTGCCACATCAGTGGAAACCGGGATTCTCCCCCAAATGCCCAAAGCCCCCCCGAACCAATCGAGCCAATCATGGTATAGTCATTTCCATTTCAAAGGCCTCATCATTTTCTTAACGACAAAACCTATCAAATCTTCCCGTCGCCTTCCGGACTCTCCACTCCATATGCTCAATTGAGCGCCCAAATCCCCTCAACATGCTGTCCAGGACCGCCGCGCCGTCAGCAACCTCTGCAAAGGCTCTATCGCGCGTCGCTCTGCCATCATGTTCCCGATTACCACAGACCTCTGCATCCCAGCATAACCGAAGTTTCGCGACCGTCCAGGATGGAACCCCGAAGCGCACCTATGGCGGCCTTAAAGACCAAGATCGCATATTTCAGAACCTTTACGGTCGATACCCGGCCGATTTAAAGTCTGCTAAGAGGATGGGAGATTGGCATAAAACGAAGGAGATCATTCTGAAGGGCCACGACTGGATCATCGGCGAGGTCAAAGCTTCCGGTCTACGAGGCAGAGGAGGAGCCGGTTTCCCTTCTGGCCTGAAATGGGTATGTCGGGCCCGCAGCAATCCTAGCCAGCCAGCCAGAGGATTGCTATAACTAACCACTGAGCGATATAGTCGTTTATGAACTTCAAAGATTGGGACAAGGATACAAAACCCCGATATCTTGTCGTAAATGCCGATGAAGGCGAACCCGGCACATGCAAGGACCGAGAAATCATGCGAAAGGACCCTCACAAGCTTATCGAAG
Source organism: Jackrogersella minutella (assembly GCA_022578535.1). Lineage (NCBI taxonomy): Eukaryota > Fungi > Ascomycota > Sordariomycetes > Xylariales > Hypoxylaceae > Jackrogersella > Jackrogersella minutella. The sequence goes on from MU388272.1 coordinate 51,390, forward strand.
GATGTCTAGTCGCTGGCCGAGCCATGAATGCTACCGCTGCTTATATATACATCCGTGGCGAATTTATTTACGAAGCTGCCGTTTTACAGAAGGCCATCAATGAAGCCTACGCCGACGGACTGATCGGCAAGAATGCCTGCGGTTCCGGTTACGATTTTGATGTATACCTACACCGTGGCGCCGGTGCATACGTCTGCGGCGAAGAGACGTCGCTGATTGAGTCTCTAGAGGGTAAGCCCGGAAAGCCCCGTCTAAAGCCTCCGTTCCCCGCCGCTGTCGGTGTGTTCGGATGCCCATCGACGGTCGCGAACGTCGAGACCATCGCAGTCGCGCCGACCATCTGCAGAAGAGGGGGTAGCTGGTTCGCCGGCTTCGGCCGAGAACGGAATCAGGGAACTAAATTATTCTGTATTTCCGGTCACGTCAATAACCCCGCAACCGTCGAAGAGGAAATGAGCATTCCTCTACGAGAGCTCATCGAGAAGCACTGCGGTGGCGTTAGAGGCGGCTGGGATAACCTGCTTGCCATCATCCCCGGTGGCTCCTCTACTCCCATCCTCCCTAAGCGCGTCTGCGACGACCAGTTGATGGACTTCGATGCGCTCAAAGATAGCCAATCTGGTCTTGGTACAGCCGCGGTTATTGTCTTAGACAAGAGCGCTGATGTGGTCCGGGCCATCTCCCGATTAAGTCATTTCTACCGACACGAGTCCTGCGGACAATGCACGCCGTGCCGAGAGGGTAGCAAGTGGACTGAACAAATCATGAGCCGTTTCGAAAAGGGAATGGGCCGCGAACGAGAAATTGATATGTTACAGGAGCTCACAAAACAAGTTGAAGGACACACTATCTGCGGTAAGTCATCTTCCTCCCTTCACCGTAATCGCGTTAGAACCAAAGCTTATTCTTCCCAGCTCTCGGCGAGGCTTTCGCCTGGCCCATCCAAGGTCTCATCCGTCACTTCAGACCCGAGTTGGAGGCGAGGATGCAGAAGTATGCGGCGGAGAACGGTTCACAAGCCCTGGCTGGTGGATGGCACCCCAACACCCGAGCAGAAGGCAAGCTGGTTGCCCCTGGCCAATAGAACTCGAATAGACTGTCTATTATATCACACGACCAGATGGCGTAATTCGAAGGGCCGGAAGAATTACTCGACAATATATTGTACACCACAATTGCTCGTTAATTTGTACATATCCACACCAAGACGGCGCTCGATTCTTAAACATTTACTAGTGATGATGTCGAGCTGAAAAAGTGATTCATAAATGAAGTTAAATCGTAATTATCTTTTACTTGGTTAAGTATTATCACTACTCGCATAATACTCTCGTGTAAGCATGGTCTTTGATATCCAAACCCCTCATCAGACCCTCGTGATCTCGTTCCCAAGCTTCAACGTACATCACACAGCTATCCAACAAGCTCAGACGGGGTGACCAAACCGGGGGCACTCTCGAGGATCCAGGCGATCATACCATCAGTCAAGGCCGCCGGGGAATCGCATACGATCCAGAGTACGGCGCCTTGACCCCCGCGACTTCCCGCCCGCACCTCTCCCACACCTCCATGCCCGTCAGTATTGTGGTGGCGAACATGGCCAAGCCGACGGTGCCGGGCTCGGCCTTGATCCACCCGACCACGGTGCCCGGCAGCAGGATATCGATAGCGTTGGCGGCGGCGGCGCGGCTGAGCCTGCGGATACTAGCGGCGACCTGCAGGGCCCAGGCGCGGGCCTTCTCCTCGCGCTCCTTGCCAATGCGGCCCAGGAACTCGGCGTGCTCGTCCGCGGTCATGTGGCCGCTGGCCAGGCGCTCGTCGGCGTCCTTCTCGTCGGCGGCGGGGAGGGCCTGGGCGGGGGGCATCGAGACGGCGACGGCGAGCGGGATCTCGAGGAGGTTGTAGGCCAGGCCGCAGACGAGGGAGAAGAGCCAAAACCGCTGGGCCTCGACGGCGACGGTGCGCTCCAGCTCGGGGCCTAGGATGGACAGGCCCGGGATCGCCAGCGCGTCGACGACGGTGCTGGCCTCGAGCAGCAGGTACAGCCCGTTGAAGGTGCGCGCGAACACGTCGAGCCACGGCTCGGCCTTGACGAGCAGGCCGCGGTGCTCGCCCGTCCAGGTCTCCGGCGAGGACAGCTTGGCGGATAGCTTCTGCGCCGCGTTGAAGGACTCCAGGAACCGGAAGAGCCGGAAGAATCGCCGGGCTAGCCCTAGACGCTGGTTTAGGGCTTTTAGGATGATGCGGACGGCTGACGAGGAGGGGATCTGCCCCGTTGTGGTGTTCAGCGTGAAGAGGAGCAGGTCGAAGGGGATGGTGAAGTAGGAGAGGATCTGCACGATGGCTTGGAAGAGCCGGAAGGTCCTCTCTAGGCCGACTGTAGGTTTATGTTAGTACGTCTGTGAGTAGGTTGGTGGTTTTAAATTCGATCGAAATCAGCTTGTATATGGGAAATGTATAACTAAATAGTGGTGAACCAGTTTAAATCCGCGAACTCGCAGTGGGATATAGGCATGAGATATAGTCTCAGATTCGCACAAGATAAAGGGGTAGCTAGAGACAGATCCAGTCCCCATCAAGTCTTTCAAGATTGATTTAGGACTTTTATATACAAAAAAGCTGAAGAAAATATTGGCCCCTTCGCTAATGTTTCAAAGCTGGCCATCTCTTTGCCGGACGAGATTATGACTTATGCTTGAAGGCTCATAGTAGCAGCATGGTACGATTATAGATTTATAATGAAACTAATACTGTAACGTGAAATGTCATATTTTTATAATCAGATATTCTTATCAATTTGTAATGGTAAGATGTTAAGATGTTGGATATGTTATGCGCCAATGTCTCTCGCCAAGGATCTTAAGGGACTGTTCTGGTCTAAAGAAATCATGGCATTCAACCGCTTCTACCAAGTCTATACCAATTGATGTAGGAAAATCTCGTTTTGAGGCCATATGATATATCATGGGATGAATTACTTTGCCAGAGCCGCTTGACTCGACCCATTAACGGAATTCGAATGCCCCACATTGGTTGAGATCTGGTACAAGTACAAGAAACATCTTTACCATACCTGAGTCGGTTGTAAATTTGATAAATTGTTCAAGTTTTAGAGACATGTTGGCAGTTTGTCGTTACGCCAATATCGATGATATGTTTGTTTGCGTGAGGTGAAATAATAAGAATTGAAGGATGATCTGACCGTTGAAGATGGAACGACGGAGGGGTTTTAGATCAGCCAGATCTTTTGCTGCAGCATCCGAAGGATTTGCGGGTCTCTCTTCTTCAACGTTCTTATGTTCCTTTGGTTATTAACTTTGACGACCACTCCATATTATGTAAGATCCGAAATCTCCGGCTTTCATGTGTTGGGTAGACCTACTGCAAGTTACCTGAAGCTAGATCATCACCTAAATTCTAAACAATGGAACTCCACGGTAAGTTGTATAAGAAAATATAGTGACTTCCCGTTTGCTAAAGTGCCATGATAGCTTAATATTGTAGCAGAACTACCTATCTGGAAGAATAGGTATGCGCTCAATTTAGACTCTACAAACTGGTTCAATTACGGAACAGCATAGGTCAGTTTGGTAAAGCTTAGATAGTTGTCAGCTCTTTAATTGTAAATTACCTATACTATATAGAGTGAGTATGTATTGTCGGTACTAAGTAGTGTAGATATAAGGTTGCCTTCTTCATTAGCCGCTCTTTAAGGTTGTATCCCTGCAACTGCCCTGACCCACCCCATGCAGGCGGTGAGGGAAAATGTCAATGGCAGAAAGGAGGGTCGTACATTAAGATCCACAATAATTTTTTTCGGTAGCAGATGAAAAGTTGCGACTTTCTCAACCACTCATTCAAATTTGAAGAAGAGAGCAACTCATCTTTCTTCGCGTAGGGGACACCTGCATTTGACGTGATCACTCAATACTGAGGTTATGTCCAAAAACTCACATACCAAACCTCCCCGCACAATTGCTAAAGGTCCTCCTTCTTGGTTATTCAGTAATAATTCTACCAATCCATCTGTACCTGCACCGTCGAACGATACAGCATCAGCAATGGCGAAAAAAATTCAAAAGCCGGTTAAGCCAGCGGCTGCGCCCATAGCTAAGGCTTCATCATCGACCTCCGCCGGCGGAAGCCAGGTCCCACCAACCCAACTCATGGACTTAGTCGAGACATTCCTATCCGATCAAGGTTTCAACAACGCGCATCGCGAATTTCAGAAACACAGGGCGAAGAAGGGTTGGAAGGAACATGACTCCAAAAAGCATAAAGAAAAAGAACATCACTCTCTAGTCAGCGTATTCCAGACTTGGAAGACATTTTCGAGCCAGGGTACCACGCCCGTTCTCGCCAAGGATGACCCGATGCAGAAGATCACGAAGGTTAGCAGCAGCAGCAGTGATACCGATAGTAGCGACGATTCGAGCTCGGAGAGCGAAAGCGATAGTGATGGTCATGAAGATGTTGCCATGGCCGATGCGCCTGTTAGCGAAGACTCTAGCTCGTCTGAAAGTTCCAGCTCCGAAGATAGTGAGAGCGAAAGTGAGAGCGACGAAGAGGAATCCAAACCCGCTACATCGGCTTCCGGCGTTATTAATGCCACCGCAAATCCCTTGAAACGAAAGGCGGAATCTGAGAGCGAAAGTTCGTCCGAATCTGATTCCGACGATGACATGTCAGACTCCAGCTCGGAAGATGACCGACCACAGGCAAAGAAGGCTAAGACCAGCACAAGCTCCGACGATAGCTCTTCGTCTTCTGATTCTGATTCCTCCGACGATGAGAGCTCTGAAGACGAAGATGAAGATAAGGTCAAACCTAAGGCCACTACCAAGCCCCAATCCGATGATGACGACGATGATTCATCCTCGAGTTCCGACTCGGATTCTGACGAATCGGACTCAGACTCTGATGCAGAACCACAAGTTAACTTGAAGGAAGCAGCTCGAGTGCCACTACCCGAATCTGGCTCTTCTAGCGAGTCCGAATCCGACTCCGACTCTGAGTCAGATGACGAAAAGCCGCAGCGACCTGCAAAGGTCGCCATTTTAAATGGTGGAGGGTCGGATACTTCTGTAACTCTAGACAAGACCTCGCCTGAAATTACGACTGCTGCCTACCCTCCTCTCCCACCTGACCCAATCTCAAAGGTGAACAACAGGGGTAAGAATGGGATCAAGCCGACCAATGGGCAGAATCAGCCTTTCTCTCGAATTCGCAGAGACGTGGTTGTCGATCCAAGATTGTCTTCCAATGCCTACGTCTCACACGATTATGGCGATAAAGCCCACCAAGACCTCATTGTGACCAAGGGCAAGGGCTTCACGAAGGAAAAGAACAAGAAGAAGAGGGGAAGCTACAAAGGTGGTCCTCTAGACATCCATAACAGCCGGAGCATTAAGTTCGAGGACTAGAAGTCAAAACTTCGTGCCGAGGTTTTCTAGAGGGATCCGGTAGGACCCCAATAGAAAGAAAGAGCAGAGATTAGGCAAAGGTGTCTTAGAACCCCGGCCAATCAAAATCGTCATAATTGGCAATCTACCTCTCAACTATCATCGACAGACCTGGTCGTCACCCAGGCGATCTTCCGCGTGTGTATAATGGCACTAGCACATGTTGTTGTATTTACTTGATACCACTTTTCAGAAGGCTAGAGGGCGTACCTGTATCAAGCACACCGATTTAACAGGATATGCTATGTTTTAATAGACTACACATTAGGAGAGCAGGGGGGCTAGTGGGAGTAATGAAAACCAATGTTGGATGACAGCAGGCCAGGTGATATCCATACTGTCACGGATCCTTTATTCTAGTTAGTGTGATGGCACGGTTCTTAGTTGCTTTTTCATAGGATTAGTGAAGAACTTTAGACTTCCGGAGTGCTCTTTTATCGTCAGATGAATAACTACTACATATTTTGCCCCAGTCTACTTTATACTGCTCCATGTGAGTTGTCGAAAATCTATTGGGTGACCGATTAGGGGTCAGAAGTGGATATACAGCTTTGAAGTTCTAGTTGCACATCACTTGCGGTGTTCTACTAGAAAACTTGAGATGATCTGGTAGTACTGCCTCGCATCATTTGATAGAGTCAAGAGTCATTATAATGGGATAATTTACGACGAGGTTGATTCACCGTTGAACACATACATAGTAGACTACTGAAGTGGAGCCTAGAAGCACTGCCCCTTACTTCCATGGTAGGTATTGGCCCTCCGAGAGCGGTGAACACATGATCATACCGACATGTAGTCTCTAGACTACTATGGGACGATCGTTGTAAGATGGGGAATAGAAGGAAGTCAGATCGGAGATCACGTCTACATTTGGTTGTGATATATGAGAACTCGAACTTTGGTGCCTTAGACTTGCCTAAGGTCCCTATGGATACATATTTAATCTTTTTTAATTCGGCTGGCTTGAATTAGAGAGAATGAAATCCGGTTTTATGACTTCCAATTAACCCAAATAGGTATCGATATATTTCAAGTTCCATGGTCTAGTACGCCGAGATGTCGGCTCTCAAGCAATCCGTAGTTAATTCGCTGAGGGCATCGACAAAAGGATATGGATAGACTACGTAGTACATATGTATGCTTCGTGTAGGTTATCAGGGTATCCCTGTCTCCATCTAGCTTCGTGAATTTTACCCTTTTTTAGTATAAATACAGAAAATGAGGCCTTCCATTACCACTCCATCAGCATTACGATCCTCGAAATCGCCCTGTGCATGGCGAAGTCCCATCTGATAGCCTTAGGAGACCATTTGAGTAACTCCGCAGGGCCGGTTAGGCTAGTTATCACCTCGGTGTCTCGAAGAATCCATAAACCATAGAGAGGCACCGTGGAAGCAAACAACATAGGTAGAGGATATCATATCGACACGTACTAAGCCGCTAATATAGTATAAATTTGCTAGGCAATTTGATCCATTAGACCTCCATCATCCACGACTACGAGTCGGCACAGTCTCTCTTCCACGCGTCGCAAACGACCAAGTAAGGGGGAGGAGCTAAAGAGCGGTGGCATCTAGAGTCGAAGTTGCGGTCTCTCAGCTGATGATCGTGAGGAGTCCCTCCATTTAAGGGGCCTTAAGGTGATAGTGCCGTTAAGCGTCGTTAGGTCCCGCAAGCTGGCGTCGTCAATAAGTGACCTTTTCAGGGTATCATTGCGGCTGTTCTGCCGTGCCATGACGCTATAACGGCTTCTTCGCTCCGGCGGAACCATACAAAGAAGCTAGACTTGTCCGTCGTGAGGAAATGTTTGCTTTGAAATCATGATTGTTAAATAGCTCGGTTGGGGCCAGCCATTGGTCCGTGGCCATGATGCATCGCCACAGGCTACTATGCTGCTATGTTAGATTGATAGGTGTAAAACCCCCCTAATACATTTTTCCAGTCAACATGATCATATGATTTCAGTAAGGAGGTCTTAAAAAGCCTCAGTGGCTCAGGAAGATTAGGCGAATCGCCGTGATAGTTGTGTTGCCTAACATAACAGTATGGAAAACTGCTAAAATTGACTAGATAATGGTTGTGCACACTGAGGTAACTTCCAACTGAATAGCAATGATATAGAGAGAAGCGCGCGGTAAAACCACTGATATCAGGCCTCACAATCACAATAAGTTGCTATAGTATACCAACAATGAAATCATAGGACATAGTGAATTTTTCATTGTATCATGGGATCGTGAGTTGGATGAGTTGGGTGAGTTAGTTAGGTGAGTAAGGTCAGTTAGGTCAGTTAGTTATGTAGGTGAGTTAGGTGAGTTAGGTGTAGAAAAGGTTGGACGGTTTCTGTGACTCAGCCACATTTGAAGTCTGATTAATCACATATTCTTTACAGATCTGTATGTGGTATCACATCCCATTAAGCGACTTAGATAGGTAGGTACCTAAGTATTTAACAATTAATGAAAAACAATCTAATCCTAATTAGGTCACCCTTTAATGAAAGAGCCTTACCACTGCCAGCTGCACTGCGCAAAGAGACACAGCCCTGGTGCCTTCATACTATGTAAGGGTTCCCCACCATATCTTGGAGCTAAAGTTATTCTGACTGTTTCCAGCTTCAGTCATCTTCATTCCAATTCCCAGTGAGACGGGTCGGATTTTCAAGGATCCAACATCTACGTAGACAAAGATATTATTACATATCTACACAAACACTTTCAAACACATCCACCAACTCATAGTCCTCCGTCAGAGTCTATCACGCGCTACTCTTTCGAATGCACTAATGGGTGGGCTCTGTGGGTTATATAAAGACGGCGAGGCCGACCAGCATGAGAAGCTTGTTCAAGACTCAACTCGTAAACAATCTGGATTTTCTCAGCTGCGACAAATATTTGACAAAATGATCGGAAAGTCATCAAACTCGATTTCAGGATCGACTCCTAGCCCGCCCATGCCTGAGGGCGGGGCTCAAGTCCAACTCAGCTTTCAGGATCATATGCGGAAGCATGCCAGCCCGGAAGAGCAAGCTGCAAATGATGTCTTACTAAAGCAGAGACAAACGGATGATGAGCAGCTGTTTCGATCTACTGGGCGTCTTGCTGAAGACCATTTTTCTCGAAACCTACCCATAATCGAGAATACTCAGCTGCTGAAATCTGCACGCCATATGCCTAAAGGCGCACATCTTCATGTACATTTTAACTCTACCCTCCTCCCAAAGTTTCTCCTGGATATAGCAAAAGAAATGCCGAACATGTACATTTCAAATGCTACTCATCAACTACGGTCTAAATCCGATTTTGATAATTGTGAGATCGTGTTCAACCTTCGGAATGCCGAAACGGTACGGAAGGATCTAGCTGAGGATCTATCATCTCAGGGACAACACATATTTCCCAAAGACTTGGAAGGTCCTAATCTGTTCCATGCCAATTACGAACCGCGTCAACAGATGCGCTATCAATATTTCCGCGCCATGTGGAACGAGGAGCAAAAGATCAGACAGAGCTCCACAGCGAAAAATGGGAAGCAAACAGCTGTAGCTGAACCTGAAGTCTGGAACATGGACATGGACTGTGATGAATGGCTCATTAGCAAACTTGTCTTCGGTGAAGAAGAAATTAACTCGATCTTCAACACAGTGGGCAAGTCAACAGATCAGCCACCAAAGCCGGAGACAGAAGAAGAGAAGCAGGCAAAGCGAAAGCAAACCGAGGAAGCGAAGTGGCGTCCGAATATCGAATCAGACTTTCAGAATAGCCCATACAAAAGTATCCGCGAGAGAGCGACAAGGTATGCCGTACTCCTTGTTCCCATTAGCATACACAGGCTGACAGATTTGCAGAGCATGGGAGAAGTTTAATGGTCGTACACGAATGATGAAAGGGTTATTCAACTACGAAAAGGCATTCAGAGCGTATACCAGAAGGTGCTTAGAGGAATTTGTCCGGGACAATGTTCAATACGCTGAAATTCGACCAAATTTCATGAAAAGTAACCAAGTTCTGCGAGACGATGGAGCAGGAAGCGTCAACAACTTTGGTTTGATGGAGATCATTGTCGAGGAGTATGAGAATTTCATGAAAGATATCGGAGACATGGACGAAAATGGACAAATTAGAGAAAACAGGAGATTCGACTCGCAAGGCAAGCCACTTTACCCAAGCAACAGCAGCATCCCACTCGCCAATGGCCACACGCCGTCTTTTGGGGGGATGAAGGTTATTTACTGCACACCTCGATCTTTCTCGAAGCCCATGGTAAAGGAGTCATTAGGGGAGTGCATACAGATGAAAAAGCGCTGGCCGCAATATATTGCTGGGTTCGATCTAGTGGGCGAGGAAGCTTACGATAAGCGGTTCCCACTAAGATACTTCGAGGAGGAATTCAGGCAATTTCAGGACGACTGTCGAGCCGAACAATTGGATATACCTTTCTTGTTCCACTGCGGCGAAACTCCTGATGACATCGAAGACAACCTTGAATGCGCACTTGATCTCGACGCTAAACGAATCGGGCATGGATATGCTCTTCCCGGAAAGCCAGACATCATGAGGCAGATGAAAGCTAAAAATGTCTGTGTCGAGGCTTGTCCTATCTCGAATATGATCCTCGGTCTAGTGGAACGCATTGATGAGCATCGAATATACGACCTGCTTGCCCATGAGGTACACTGCACATTGAACAGCGACAACGGTACTCTCTTTATGTAAGTCTTCAAGCTTCCTCGAATAAAAATACATCATGCTAATATTCCACATCAGGTCTACACTGTCTCACGACTTTTACGAAGTCATGGTTGGGAACCGAAATATGAATTTGCATGGTTGGCGTCAACTTGCTAGTTGGAGTATAGATCATTCCTGCCTGAGTCAAGTCGAACGTGAGCGACTTCTGGTGGAATGGGAAAGACGATGGAAGGAAGAATTTATTCCCGCTGTGCTAGGGAACCAACCTGCGCATCGCCCGGTCAGGCTGGACAGGTTGGAGAAAATCGAGGAGAATAGGCAGAAGCGGGAGGCTCAGCATAAGCTGTGAGCCTAACAAGGTTGATATTAAATTATGCATGAGGCATCCACAAGGCGCTTCTGTTATTACGGCCGGAACTTGGTGTTGAGACGGATGCTGGGAATTAAGCAATGGACTTTTGATGATACCTATACAGGAGGCTCGCGCGGATTTTCTGAGGCCTGGGAGTTTGTAACAATAGAGTGTTGGTAGTCTTCCTTTCTGTTTTTTTTTTTTTCATATGCAGCTTTTCATAAATCACACACATTCACTACCTATTTTTAATTGAAAGCCAATCAGAAAAGTATGTAATTCCAACAGACGACCCCTTAAAACGAGTTACCCGCCATACCCGCATAGGTAATGCGAAGTGTTCCCATAAAATGTTTGTTTATCTTAACATCGAGGTTGTGCTTCGTCAGTTCATCGAAATGTTGGTTTGCATATCACAGCCGGAAAACAAAGGGCTGCCTCCGCAGCCCTGTTGATCAGTCGATGGGTAACGTAATGTGGAGGTGATGAACATTGCGAATACTAGCGAATACCCCTCAAAAAAACAACAAAGCGAGGCTGTGAGGGCGGTTCTGCCCCTTTATGTCACTCTGGTCGCTTTTATGTACAGCTGTTGGTGAAGATGGAGAAACGTCAATGGACTCGCTTAAGCTGTATAGTGGATCCGGCTCGCATTATCAAGCTTTCGCTAAGCCTAATGAGCTGAAAGCGACAGATCCATGATGGATCCATTCGGCGCGTGCCAGCACAGTGAATAATAGGGCGGGCCGTAGCGGCTGATGGCGCGCTGAAGGCCGCTGTATCTTGAAACCAAAAGGCAAAGAATACGGAGAACGGCCTCCAACCAACAACCAATCAAAAGGGGAAAAGAAAAAAGTGACAACCAACCTAGCAGGGGTGCCCCAACTTCAATATCTTTCGAAAAACTTACCTAACACACTAACATCTACAGTAGGAAACTAGAAACATTCATTTTCCCTTTTTAAACCTCCGTCGCCTTTGTTTTTTTATCTTCTCTATTCCATTGCTCTCCGCATGGCTTAATTCTCTCCCTTTTGCTGCTTCATTTTGTTTATATATATATATATATATCATTGTTGAAACCTACCTCCTAGGTTCATCAAGTAACTAGTTATGTCATTCAGCCCTATCAACTACGCCGTTTGAACGATTTAATTGACTGGTTGTTCTAAACACTGACTCAAATCTAGCCTCGAAGTAAACCGCCAGTACCCGCATTCCTCCTCCGCCCCCCCCCCCCTCCCCACCTAGTTCAAATCTGTAGTACGACCCGACCGATCGATTAGATCATACTAAGTGCTTCGCAAAAGTTTAAACCAATGGCAGACGATGATCCGAGCCTCAGATCCGCCGCCGCAAGATGGTTCTCTTCTGACTTGGACGACCCTTCTTCTCAGGGCCCCTGGGGTTGGCGTCTAGATGTCGTGACCCTACTTGCGGTCATTGGTGAATCATCTATAGCAGAACATTCCCAGACTGTCACTGCTAGCATCTTCTGCCTCCTCCCGCGCATTATTCCCGCTCCTCAGGCTTTCTTAAAGCCTTCCCGTCCTGTTCGTCTGCCTGAGACTACAGCAAAAATGACTGGTGTCTACAGTGGCGTCACTCTCGATACCGTAGGATTCTTTGCGAACATAATCCACCCCCTCGACGACTTCCAACCATTCGCCTTCAAGGCCCTTAGGATCCAACATACCGACCGTAATAATGCTGGTGGTGTGGAGGTCCCGCACTTCCTCAAGGAGAAAGCCAACTTCTTTACGAGGCTCTTTACGAAACCACGTCGATGTGGGACTGCCTATTCTGGCCCACCAGATAGTTCGGAAATACCACGTTGGGGTGAACCCCCGGCAGACACTCCTGACAAAAAAATATCTACCACTCCGACGGATACGGCGTGCGGGTCCGGTGCTGATGTCGAAGCCGGGGTACCAACGCCGGGGATTACAAAACGGATAACAATGAAAGAGAAAATGCAGGACTTCGCTGCCAATCCGACACTAGTAAACACCAGTGAAAGACCTGCAGTCCCGGCTACTTTATATTCACCTCTACACATACTCTCGATATTTTCTTGTCTGTTGACATGCAGTATCATTGCCTTGGCAGCCTATTACGAAGATGGCACGGCTATTGTTGCTGTGTTCCTCGTCTCCTTTGCCAGCTCGATCATTGGCTGGGCTTCTTGGTGGAGGCCTCTCCTAATGAAGCGCAGCCACACTAATAAAGTTCCCGAGGGCGATGTGATAATACGCACACGTGAAGGCGCCTTCCTACTTATCAAATGCACAGAAGAAGTAGCTCGCGAACTTTATTCGGGCACCGAAGAATGCGAGTATCACGTCAGTGGCAGTGCCTACAGAGTCCTCATGGGCCTTGGTACCTGTTTGCTGATGATATCTGTTATTTTGCTAGGAAATTGCAAGTGGTACACACAGATCTTTATCGGTTGTAGTTATATCGTGCTAAACGGTGTTTACTGGGCCATGGGACTACTCCCGAAACAATACTTCTGGGACTTGAGCCGTTATGAGGTCGAAGATATCACCCCCAAGGAGGCTCTAAATGCCCACACAACGACCTCCAACGACAAGCGGGAGGGCGTTAAAAGCTTCACGCGCACGCTCTGGTGGGCGATCCGAGAAACCAAGCGTACGGCTTGGGTCCACAGGAGCGGTGCTGCCCCCGACACGCCGCAGTGGCGTAAGTGGCTCGCAGAGGCTGAACGGGCTGCCAATGCAAAGGAGATAAATTGGCCTTCTGTCGCTCGCAAGGATGAAATCATGAAGTTGGGAGACAACGAGCTCGCTGGAAGTCCAATAATCGCCGAGTCGCCTGCAAAACGAGCTTTCGATAAGGCCGAGCAAGCCGCGCCGTATACCGAAATACAGCCTCACGACCGACGTCCTAACGAAGGCACCCTGTAATCTTGTTCTTGCTTACATTTACGTTATTTCTCTACCTGATTATGGAAATCTATGGCGTACGATACCCACGTGTGAGCGAGCCCCTGGTTTCATGTTGCCAGTACCACTAAGTCCTGTTTTGTTTGTGGTTCTTTTAAGAGATTGGTATTTATGTTGAGGTCCAAGGACTTGGTAACTATTCGTATGGCTGTTTTCACTACATCATTTGTTCATCTATATTGCATACTTGTATCTACATGTCGTCGAATGTCACACGGTTGGGGGAGCATGATGATATCAATTTTGGCGAGCGGCATGTTGACATGAACCCATTGGATCTACCTTCTACAAAAAGGGGTATGTGTATTTATATATATTTAGCGAGGAGTCTTGGTGTAGAGTAGGTAATTTTGGGCCTTTTCCATCATGATTCACTTTTGTAAAGAGGTCGATAGAAATTTTTATAAATTACACCTTTTGATTATTTCAATTGAGTACAACAATGCTGCAGCTTAAATGGCGGCTGAAAAAAAAATATACAAAGGTAAAAAATAAAAATGACAAAAAGGCTCCGACCCGGGCTCGAACTCTGGGGTTTCCCCATAACCCTTTCCTAGTTCGAACCCAAGCCGTACGGAAAACCCCACATCAGGGAAGGAGGATTTTACCTAACACTGTCATGCCGCGCGCTCACCATGAGGCCATGGAGGATTAGCCCAGTTCGTGCCCGGTCAAGTAGCTGGAAGTTTGGTTTGGTACTTTGGTATATATGCCAACCGCTGCGCATTGGGCACTGGGTATGGGCTCTTGAGATGGTTACCTAGGTGAATGCTTCTGCACGAGCTTCAATTGTAAACAAACAAAATTAAGGTAGTTCACAAATGATGAGATTACAATGCTTGAGCAAGGTAGCTGCTATGTACCTCCTTCCACCCCTTTTCACTAGCGGGCGGTATATATATTAGTGATACATTCAACCACCACTATAGTATTACCACCATTATATAGCTTGCACTTATCTTATGCAACAATGATTACGAGTACCGTCCTCACTTGGGGTCTAACACCTGCTCTCTCATAAAAGATCGGACATCGTCCCGTTATCATGGCCATGCTCGTTTTTTCCCCTTCGCAACACAAAAGTAATACCGAAGTCCCGAAAGTTTCATCTGTCAACGAAGCTTTAGAACTGAGCGTACATAAAGATAACCTTGGTTCAACCATGAAACGTTTGACTGGACGAATGGCAGGTCTCTTTGATCCCGAGCGCTACTGTAGCTCGATGCAATTTTTGATGACATATTAATCCGAGTAGATGTTCTTCTAGGCTTGTATCGGTAGCGTATAGAGTGAGGAATCAATTGCGCTCTTTCATATTCCTGAAACATCTCCCGGACGGATAATAGGTCGGCGGGCCGCAATATACAAAAGAAATACTGGCTGTGGTTCGTTGGAGGCAATTGTTGGTTCCAAAAATAATACTTAGCTCAAGTTCATCAAGTTATATCCTACCAACACCACAGGCAGTATATTGTGCAATTCCGCGCAACTTATGCAATCGAGTGTTTCGTCCTCACGTATAGGGTTCTTGGCAATCATCAGAAATATTGCTGGCAGCTGAACAGTCTAGGTGGGATTTTGATGACGATGATTAGAAAGGAACATTATGTATGTCGATGTCCATATAACATAGCTTATCAGTTATGGGGGAGAGCCGGCATAGTAAGCCCAATATGGGTATTAAACGTACTCTGCAGCAATCCCCAAATGCCGGATTTAAAATAGCGCTCCACCATCACTCCGGACGTACATCGTTCGGGGCTGCTGTCCCACCTCCGATAGCCCCATAATAATTGGGGCCGCTTCTGCCGTCCCCGTTCGTCGGGCAGTTGCGGTGGAGTGACCTTAGTAACGCACACATCGTGGTTTAAATTTAGGTAGGCATCATTCGTCTGGATACATGTTGCACGTTTATGGAAAGGATGACTTGTTTCAATGCTAATACCAAACGGAAATTCCAGATGTTCTGGAGATGCGGACGGGTACATTAGGTTGAAATTGACCGATCGTGGTATGGTACAAATACGAGTTCAAAGACAGGCAAACAATCTATCATTAGGTAGGTTGTTATTCTGATGTAAAGTGAGTTGATCACAATTCGGTCACGGTTAATATGCATATGCCCGAAATCTGGACCGTAATTAAAAAGAATTCAAGCTCGAAGGAGACCGAGAACTCTAAAAATGTGTAGATGGTAAAGGAGCATTAGTTTTTGTTGAATGATCTGTAAAGCATCGAGATGAGAGATATTGGGTTTAGACTCCCAGGTCTTGACGCGCATTTTGTCTTGATTAGATACAGGTAGGTATATAGGTATAAACACGGGGATGAGTTTTGATTTGCTGTCCTCCCTTTTGGGCGGTTTGGTGGTGTACATTCTAGAGCGGCAGCTGAAGCGGCAACGTACATCCTACCGCCTGGTTCCCCTATAGGAGATATTTCTATATCTTGTGTAGCCATTGGGTTGCGATTAGGTCGCAACCATAGGGATAGGCCTGAAGCTTAGACCCCCAAAGTCTATGGTCTTTTAATACTCCTCCACATCACCCATCGCGCATTCTGCCTAACTCATCACGCCCCACCAGGAGCATAGCTTTCCCGTAGTGAATTGTAAGATGTCTCTCGATATCTTTTGCTGTTCCTCTATCAGCCCATTCCGTCCGCAGCGGCTCGACCATGAGGCTAAGTTCACGGCATTTATGAGTTGGGCTCGCGTTGCAAAGTCCTCTGAACCTCATGGCGATGGTTCCGCGTCAATGGTTAGCAGCGCACTATACGCAGTTCAACTGATAAGACAGATCAATTATGGACCGCAAGAATCGACCCGATATTTTGTTCCGTTGAGTAATGGTTCTAGTTTTGCTGAAGCGGTGGAAGACGATCTGATCAAGTCGAACTTCGAGAAATTAAACTCGTATGAACTATACAGGATCCTGACGACTTCTGGGCCTTGAGCTGATATCTCGTCGATAGATATAAGAACTTCAGATGCAGCACTCATGACAAGTTCTTCGAAGTCAATCTATATCAGAAAAATCCCACCAATACCCACCATTGGAGATCCAACCTCGCACGGCCATCCCGAGATATTGACCTAGCATTTCGTCCACAGAAGGGGGTGACAGAGACTGTGGAGCAGTTACCGGCACAAGAGAAGAAACACGAACCCACCACTGTCGGCCACAATGATGCGGCTCAGGACTTGCCGGGCCCACACCTGCCGGCGTTAGAGGTAAACCCCTAAACACCATGACATAAGCTTTTATGCGGAAAACAAAATCCCCTCTGACGTAGGACAGGAGACACAGAAGGCAGCACCAAAGGAAAAGGAGATCGAGTACTTTTGTCCTCCAAACAACGAGGCTCTGAAGAGAATGCTTCGGTTTATACTTCCCGCGGTCGGGAAGAAACTCGGTTCAAATAGCCTGGTGACTCTCTTGTGTCTCGACCAGATCAGTACAGAGCTCAACCTAGGCTTGGACTTCGAGAGTCTCTGGGAGAGAGAGTTTACCAGGTCAAATATCCTCTCTTTCATCAATTGCATTGCGGCATGCAATGCCGATAAACTCTCAGTCGACCAAGCCAAGGCCGATGAGTTGGTAATGTTAGCAATATTCCATTCCGAGCCGGACGAAGGAGACATGCTCACGGGGAGGGATAAGCTATATGAAATTATCAAGCTGGTAGTTGGCTCTGGTGTTATATTGAATGGGGAGCCCGAAGATGTAGAGGATATTTTGCGTGTGTTCACCTCCAGCCCTAGCGAGGCGCTTCTAGAGCACTGTCGGCGCAAGGAGGACATGTTCCCACGAGAGGAACGTAAACTAGACGTCGAGTCCTCTGTTAGAGCCGAAAGCGATGAGGTATTATACAATCAAAATTCCTCCCCGCGTATGGAACTTGGAGACTGATCTGACTCGACAGGACGATCGGCTCGAATGGTGGCCTGATCACATCTACCACGATTTTGATTATACTCCTTACGATTCCGACCGCGATAGTATGAAGGACTTTACGGCCTGCGACAAGGAGTGCGGATACTGTGGTAGGTGTGAATACTAGCAGGCTAGTGGAAGAGCACTCCAGGGCGGAAGGGCGCAAGGCGAGTTACCCGGTTGTACAGTCGTTCATCGTCTCATGACATCCACAGTAGGGGTGCCCCTAACACTTTCAACACCTGATATGATAACTAGAGTCTAGAGACTCACGTTCATGTTTGCATTCTGTACCAGAACTACTTAGGCTTGTGTGTTGCTGCTGTGGGTGAATTCGTCTCATGTGACTACACGCAATATCTTCCAACACATACTTTTCTACTCAACCACTCTCGCTAGCTTCAAGCGCTTGTGCATGCTCACGTATTCCTTTGGCTGCCTCGATTGGCGATATACACGTAGTATCGATCATCAAGCCGGCACAATCATCAAGGCAATAAATAAGGCAGAGTGTAATAAGGGTATTGTGAACAACGGTCACAGGTGAAATGTCAGGGAAGCAAACGTTGTATTGCCCTGGGTTGTAAACCCTGATTGTATGGAGCTAAGCTTTTACAGTTTGCCTTGATCCAGCTGCAGAGCTCCCTTATCTCTTATCCAGATGCACGTGACCACACTAAGCCATAACCGCTTACAGTTAAGAATTTAATTGTTGCAAAATGGCTCGTGCGCACAGCCTGGAGCTCGCCAGCTGCCCAGCTGCCCGCTTACATAACTTTTGTTTTTTTCCTTATCGATTACGGAGATTTCGCTACTACCTCTAGTACCCGAGGTCCGTGCACCACTTCTTCCCCATCTTCTCCATTTCTAAACTAGAATTCAACGGTCTATTTCGTACTTCCACTCGCGACCAACTTCCCGAATTCAACAACAGCTTAATCACGTCACGGTGCAAAATAAGTTAACAAAACATCGCACAACATAGTGCACACATATATTCTGCATCTTTCTCTTTCTCCAACTTCTTTCAAGTGATATATAGCTGTCATCGCGTCTCTATTGGGAGTGCTCAATCCCGCGACAATAACATCATACCTCGTAACCAGCCCACCGACACCCTCGTGGCCTGCCGACCGCCTATGCGCCGACCTCGCAAATTCCCCCTCTCTTGCTAACTAGAGCCCAAAGGAAGAGGCCAAAGGCTTGGTGTTGTTAGGTGCTAGAAGTGCCTGGGACCACGACTAGGTCATTTTGTCTTCACATTCTAGTCACATCATAAATCAATCCCAGCTTCGTAGAAGACGTGATTGCCTGAAGAGTGCTGCCGATTTTTTAAAGTCGCAGCGCGACGTAGATACAGACCCTTGTCAACATTGAACAACCAACTATAAACATTCAACAACACTCATTCATTTGACTACTCTTTCCTCAAGTTGAGTCGAACTAGCCTCTCATCATGTCTGGTAAGCGCCTCAGAAGCGCCAGCACTGCAACAAGCAGTTCAGCGCCCCCCTCAATCACCACCCAAGCTAGCGTCAAGTCGACAGCAGCACCCATTCCCTCAAATGACTCCCACCGTCCAACAACGCGCTTACTAACCGGGGCACTACACGCTATAGAGCATGAACCACGTCGCTCTGTACGAGCGACCAAGGGTCAACATACGAAAGCGTTCGATCAACTCGAAAATGGACCGGAACCGAAACGACGCCAGACCAAGAAGGGGGGCAAGAAAGTAGAGAAAGACGAAAAGCAGGACGAAGAGGAAGTCATTCGCTGCATTTGTGGTGCAACGACACAAGATGACGACGCCAACGAGGCCTGGATTGCTTGCGACCAATGTGGTGCTTGGCAGCATAATGTGTGTATGGGGTTGAGTATTTTCACAGAAGATCTACCCAAAGAATACTTCTGTGAGGAATGTCGCCCTGCCGACCACAAAGCAACCCTCGATGCGATCAAGAAGGGAGAGAAGCCATGGGAGGATCGCCAGCGAAAGCGGCATGAGGAAGAAGATAAGAAGCGAAAGAAGGGAGGCCGAAAGAGTAGGGGTAAGCGAACAAGCGACACGAAGGAGCGCGCATCACCGAGTGCTAGCATCACCAAGGTGAAGCCATCCCCGACGCCTGATACGAAGAAGGAAGGCAGTGTCACAGAATCCGAACCCGTTACTACTAAGGGCAAGCGTAAGTCTCGCGACCACTCGCAAGGACCTCAAAGCAAACTTCGCAAAGTCGCAGACGCCCAACCTAGTCCTTCGATCCCGAAGTATACTCCACCGAACGACCTACCGGACAGTATCCAGAAGCTCGAAGGTCCTCGAAGACAGGCAGCACAAGGCCTGCAAAAGTCACTCGATGCTGCCATTGACCTGGCTGAGAAGAAGAAGCTGTATGCAATCCCCCAAGGTTCGTCTAAGAAGAGCGTTACCGAACGCCTAGCCATTGAGATCGAGCGTGCCTTTCTCGATACTCATCCGAACACTTCCCACAATGCGTCACAGCTTCGAACCCTCATGTTTAGCCTGAAGAACAATGTTGAGCTTGCGGCTCAAGTACTGAACAAGACATTGCCGCCCACTTCCTTCGTAGTGATGACCGGTGATCAACTGGCAACCAAGGAGCTACAACGCGAGACTGCTGAGATGAAAGCTCGTGCAGAGAAGCAGTCCATTTTGATCACGGAGGACGGCCCACGAGTTCGACGAACTCACAAGGGGGAAGAATTGGTAGAACCGGATCACTTCGCGGTTGACACTGATGATGCACCATCCAGCCTTCGCCGCCAAGGACCTAGGGATGCAAGTGAAACTGGGACGACGAATAAGGAATCGACCGCGTCGTCACTTGACAGAGTCGCATCGCCTGCCAACTCTGGTAGTCGACCTCATTCATCAACAGGGCCTCTCCGAATTGAGACCCAATCCCATCAACATTCACCTCAGAAATCCAACTTTGACATTGGCAAAGTCTTTTCGAGCGTGAAATCACCTGCGTCGTCTTACCAAAGACGACCGTCAGCACAAGTCCAATCGACTGGCCCGGGCGACGACCCCGAAGTCGATCGACTCCTTCAGGAAGACGGGAACGAATCTCCGCCGTATTCTCCATCTGAGAACATAGATCCCGATGTCGTCTGGCGTGGGCCCCTTGTTATGACCAACGTGGGCGATGTGGACGTCAGAGCAAAGTATGCCGGCGGTGCTGATCTTAGCAAGGTCAGAAACATTGCCTGGAAAGATCTGATACCACCTGTTTTGATGGTAGCTGGCCGAATTACCGAGGAGAAGGCAATCCCATATCTTTGCGGATTACGGTACAACAATCAGGTAGACTTGGTGATTACTAGCCTGACACCAAGCCACCCTACAGATCCCAACGCACGCCAACAATTCCTCCGAATCATTGAATATTTCCAGTCTAAGAAACGATACGGAGTCGTGAACGAGAAGAAACTTGGGAATGTCAGAGACACGTACCTGGTGCCCGTGCCTGAGGGAGATAGCCCGATTCCGGAGCCGGTGCAGAACATTGACGGCCACCTTGTTCCGTCACATCGTTCGGAACCCATGCTCCTAATGATATTTGTGTACCGTGATGAGAAGCACTTTCAGATACCCATCGACCAGCAGCAACGCGAGATGCCCGGAAGTGCTGTAGCCGCGGCGATTTCTCAGCAGCAGCAGGAGCAGCGGACGAAGGAGCAGCAAAGATTGCATCAGCAGCAGAAGCCCTTCCCGCCAGGACCGACCTGGTCACCTGCAACTCCACAAGGCTCGTTTGGCAGCCAGGTACTGGCTCAACCCCACTACAGCCAGACACCGGTCCCCCCGCCGAAGATCCCGAGCCACCCAACGCCGCTGATGCAAGCAGCGCCACGTCAGGCTCCATCAACAATCTCGGCGCCGGTGACCCAGGACCCTATGGTACCTGTTTTGCGAGCTGCACAGGCCGAAGGCGAGTCAAAGGCGAAGGAAGTCCTTGGTGACCTCTTCGACAGTCCCATCGTCTCATTCTTGCTCCCTCATGCGGCCCGAATGAAGGAAGGTGAATGGACAGCTGTCCGCCGAGCTCTAGAACGCGATCCTAAAGCGCGCAGTGACCTACAGCTTCTTAGCAAACTCCTCACCGAGGATGGGAACAATGTTCGTAAGCCTGGCACTCACGGGTCTCAGGCAAACGCGGCACCTGGCCTCGTGCAAACCACGCTTGCTGCAGCGACGAATGAAACTGCGGTGCCGGCAGTTCAGCCGAAGACTTGATTCTCTAATTTATCAACAATGGAGATCATTTCGAGTATTTGTTTACTCAAGGTTTAGCAGTAGGGATGTTTCCGCTTATTGGTTTGAAAAAGCTCGATCGACAAATGTGATTGGAACAAGAGGATTAAGGATACTTAGCTCTTACACAATAATTCCAATCACAATAAACACCGATTATTCTCGCTATTTCCTCTAGTCTACCGCTACCTTTCCCTGTTGATATAACGACGCGCTACTATTTGGTAGATGCATTCGACGATACTGTCTGAAACAAGTATTTGGTCAGAGCAGTTGCTATTCTACGGATATGTACTCCGATATCGATTACATGGAAAAAAGCACCCCTACTGGGATGGTAGGCTTTCCGCAATCTCACGACACATGGAAGGTTAGTTCCTTTACACGATTAGCTCACCCACATCTTACACGCATCTGGATTACAGGGGCTAACAGTTATGAATAGAAAATGGTGGTAGTCTTGAACCTTTGTTCCGACGGCACGTTACTAACTAAATATGCACCGAAACTTTGACCTCGCAGGAGTCGCAGGAGGAAAGACTTTGTATGTTGGTGGAGGGGGGATGGTGTTGCGGCCACTTGGCTTTCTTGTGAAATAACTTTTGTTTTTTTCACCTTTGTTTTTAATTGGGGTCATTCTCGGTAAATTGACTGGGATCAATAAACCCATCTTACATCTTTACTCTATGTCGTTTGGCACGAATTGTGACTACAGTGATGGTGAACATCAACTACCTAGGACTCTGCTGTTTTGACTACCTGATATGAACATTTGAATTATAAAAGATTACTCCTTCATTACTTGCATACTTACGTACGTCGTAGGTACTAACTCACAAACATCCCTTGCTTCCTCCTTTCCCCCCTTTTCTTTTTCCCCCTTACTAAAATAGCAAAACTACTATCCACAGACCACGTAGCTGTTGGCTACCATCTTAATAATCATGGTCAGCGACATCTAAGCCTTGCTCATAAGGATTTAGGTAGGTTGATGTCGGATGCAACATTTATAGTAGGAAACATTTTTCCGGATTGAAAGCTTCGCTTGTATTTGTAAAAACTTAATGAAAGTGCTTAAACTTGAATGATAAGTTCGAATTCTACCATGGTTATTGTGGTTGCTCTCTTATTCAAAGTTCAAAATCATCTGTCTCTTGTTGGCCTACAGATCTGTACCTAGAAGCCTAGTAATTTTAAGGAAGGGTTTATGTAGTCAAACGTGACTACATGAGTTAAAGCTACCAGATCTAAATATGCCACCTAGGCAATAAAGGTTTTGCTAGCTGAAAGAACAAGATGCTAACTAACCTTAACCACTACTTACCGTATTTGGTGGTGGTAGTAGCTATGATTGGATGGTCCGAATCTATTTATAGGGAGGTACGTTTAGATCTTATGGTGATACGAACCCCTCTTCCCTTCTACCCCTCTACGACTACTACTACAAATTGTCCTCCTAAATCTCTAGGGCTCTGCTAAGCTAACTCAAGAACTTCCATCACGATCACTTCAGCTTGCCACGCATATAAGATGAAGATGGTTAAGTTTGTTATGAATTAGCTAATAAATAAATATTCCAAAAAAGGTTCTAAAGTCGCTAAAATCCCAACCTCCCCCATTTCGAGCTCGTGCTCATTGTCTAGACCTTTGATTACATGAATTACAACATGAAGGTAACGGCCGACAACCTTACACTAGCAAATACAGAAGAAGGGTTGAATACATGATGGAGGTTGGCCCTTAATATCCCAATCCCAACGGATATCTTTTGCGTTTTCCTTTCCCATCCCGGTTCCCGATGACATGATTTGACCATGACATAACAAGTGTTGTTGTATGCGTTTCAAGAACAAAAGAAAAGTGAGAGTGTGTCGTGAGGGGTGTTGCCCTTCCCCTTAGATCCGTTGACACGTCGACAATCTAATCCAGTGGTTTCGTCCGGTCTTCCCCCGCCTTTCCCTGGTACAAATATGACGACAGCGACAACAATACAATTTTACAGCTTTGACAACAAAACAGACAGAAAGAAAATTGAACAATAAAAGAAAAAAAAAGGTGCCGGACATCTTTCGAGTTTTCCATCTCGCTTCGATAGCCCCGTGCTTTTGTGTATCCCGTGTTAATAACCCCCATCCATGACCCGCAGGACCGCGACCGAAGAATCGTTTCACTCATCCGACTTCGTTAAATGTTCGTCAAATGCAATTCCCAGTCCTTCACTCGTAAATCGCGGCCCACATCTATTCGTTTCACCCTTTTCCCATTCCGGTCTGTCGGAATTTTCCCTCTTCGTTTTCGTTTTCGGTTCCTCCTCTATGATGAAGCCATGATTCTCTCTCGCTCAGCGGGCCTTTTTGGGTTTCCGTATTACTAAAATTCCTCCTCGTTTCGACGTGCTCCTATTTTTTTGTTGGGGGGTTTTTTTTTCGCGAATTTAGGAAGGCGAGCGGTCCCGCTCCTTGAGCTGCTCGCGCGTGGTGACGTAGACGCTGCCGCCCTTGGTGGAGGAGTCGCGCACGAAGACGAGGCTGCTGGACGGGGACCGGCTCTGGCGCTTGGGCGCGCGCGAGTTGCTGCGGGACTTGGGCCGCCCCTGGAGCTTGCCCACGAGCGCCTGCAGCTCCGCCACCTGCGCGTTGCTGAGCGTCTTCTCCGCGTTCGCCGCCGTCAGCTGCTGCGTCACGGATTCGAGGCGCGACGTCAGCGTCTGCACCTGCAGCAGCAGCCCCGGCACCTTGTCCGCCTCGGCACGGAGGTCCTTGATCTGGCCCTCGAGGTCGGACTTCTCCTGCGTCAGCGCTGACACTCTGTCCGCTTCGGCTTGCAGGTCCTTGGACTTGCTCTCGAGGCTGGCTTCTAGGTCCGCCTTCTCTTGCGTTAGCGGCGTCACCTTGTCGGCTTCGCTCTGGAGCACGCTGGTCTTGACCTCCAGGTCCGACTTCTCCTGCGCGAGCACAGACACCTTGCCCTCGAGCTCCTTGACGCTTCCGGCGAGAACAATGTTGTCCCCGTTGAGCTTGGCGTAGCCGGAGCCTTCCTCGAGGACCTTGACGCTGGCGGTAAGATTGTCCTTGTCGTCCTGCAGCGCCTTGGCGGCTGCGTGATGCCTCTGCAGGTCGGCCTCGAGGGCCTTGGACTTGTCGTCGCAGCCCGCGTGTTCCTGGCGCAGCTTCTCGAGGTCCTCGTTTACCTTGGCGAGGTCAGCCGTGCGGATCATCAGGTCTTCCTTCTCGGCCGAGAGCGTCTTGTTCTGCTCCCGCACCTCCCCGAGCTCCGTCTCTACGGTCGCCAGGTTGGCGCGGACGCTGGTTAGCTCGGTGTCGAGTGCTAGGCTCTTCGAGGCGAGCGCGACGTTGGCATCCTTGGACCCGGCCACCTCGGTGATGAGACCGTCGATCTGCGATTGCTTGTCGTCGATGATTACCCTGAAGTCTGAGGCCTGCTGGTCGAGCTCCTGCTTGGAGGTCTCTAATTGCTTTCCTAGGTCGTCCTTGGTGGCTTCTAGCTGTTGCTCAAGCTCGTTCTTGGTGGTCTCAAGCTGCTTCTGGAGGTCGTCTCTCGTGTCCTCTAGTTGCTTCTCAAGATCATCTCTGGCTGTCTTGGCAGCGTCGAGTTGGCCCTGGAGCTCGTTCTTCTCGGCTTGGGCGGCTGCGAGCTGCTTCTCGACTTCCTCCTTGGCAGCCTTCTCGGCCTCGACGGCCTTCTCAAGGACTTGCCTGTCAGACTCGAGCGATGCGACGTTTGTCTTGAGAGATTCGATCTCCTGCTCAAAGCCCTTGACTCTCTCCTCGAGCGTGGTCTTCGCGCTTTCGAGGCCGTCTATCTGGCCTAGCAGCTTTCCTTTCTCCCGGTCGATCGTATCGATTTCTTTCTCAAGTGCGCTCTTTTCCTCGGCGAAGGGCACGTGGTTGGCCTCTAGAGTCATCACTCTGACTTGGAGGTGAGAAGACTCTGACCGAGCTGAGTTCCTCTCGGATGTTAGTTCCTTGACTTCGTGGTCTAAGTCTCTAAGCTCCTTGTTCAGTTCCTTGATCTCGGTATTGAGTTCCTTGACTTCCTTGTTACGAGTGTTAATTTGCCTCTCGAAACTCGCCGTGGCGGACTCTAGGTTGTCGATGTCGTGTCGAAGTGCGTCCTCATGCTCCCGCTGCACAGCGTCTCGTGCTGCTAATGCGGCATCTCGCGCTGCTAACTCCTTCTCCAACGCAACGACCTCCTTCTCGAACTCGTCTCTGTCGTGCTTAAGGGCGTTTCGTTCCCTCTCGAAATCTGCTAGCATGCCTTGTTGCAATTGGTAGTTGCTTCGGAGCTCGTCGGAGATCTGCCGTTGCTCTTCGAGGTCTCTGAGGATGAGTTCCTTGGAGTTCCGCTCGAGGTTGAGCATCCGAATGACCTCCTTGTGCTCCTGTCCCCGGGTAGATAATCTCTCCGAGGCATTGTCGAGGTCTCGGCGTAGGATATCAGTTTCCGACTCCAGTTGCTCGATCTTATATAAGAGATCCTTGTCTGATCTCCGAGCAAGCTGCAGTGCTTGAGACTGAGACTGAGACTGAGATGGCGCTTGGGACTGCGTCGTGCTCTGCGTCGTCGATGGGACGAATTGGATGTGTACTGTCCTCTTCTTCTCCGGGACAGGAGGCTTCGATACCTCAGACGAGGTGGACCTGGTCCGTGGCCGTGTCCTTACCCGGTTCGCCTGCGGCACGTGACGAACATGCTTTACTTGTGTCGAAGGCTTAGATGGCTTCGGTGGTACAGTAGAGTCCGATAAGACACTGGTGGCTTGGGTGTTGATGGAGAGGTCCGACGATGCGGACTGTGAGTCTGTGTCGAAGCTATACCGCTCACTATCTGAGGGGTATGTGGGTGACTGGGGTGCCGAGACGGTGTACATCTGCTCAGGTCTGGGCACTCTGTAGAAGCGTGCGGCAAGAGGATCTTGCGGCCGCGTGGTGGGGACTGTGGGTGCTGTGGATGATGACGATTTCTTCAGTATTCCTCTGAGAGGAGCTGTCGTCTGTGATGCTGTCGTCGGCGCCCGGCTAGGAGATGTCTCTGCTTCTGACTCTCTTGAAGTGGGGGGCCGTGACAATTCCCGGGACCGTTGCTCAGGAGCAAAGGCTGGGAATCCGCCCGGCATTGCGAACGGTGTCCGATCCATGGGTCGGCTGGTTCTTACGTCCATGCTGCCTCGTTCGGCGTAGTTTGTCGTATTCTGGGTGGAATTGGTATGTTAGTGCTGTTAATAGAGTTGCCCGGTTTAGTGATGTTAATACAATTTCTTGAATTGGAGAAGAAGTGGTGTAGTGATGGATCATTTCGGTGCTGGGGCTTGAATAGGTTTTTGTTGTCTGGGACTGTACGAGACAAGGTGAGGCAAACGGTGGTAGGGTTAGAGGGTTTTTGTTGTCGACTTTCCACAAGTGAGGATCAGGAGACACCACAAAGGGAAGGCTGACGGGTACTTGAATATTAAACTGGGATTTGATTGATACGGTGGGTGTGAAGTCTACTAGAATGATCTAGCTGCAGAAGGCAACACTGCAAAACCCGCGTGCTTACCAGGATGGCATCCCCGGGTCTTCTGCAAGGGAATTTGCTGTACCTACCTGACTCACCGCGAGGCGCCCAATTACTATAAGGAACGTATGCCCAACGGGCCCGGTAGTCAAAAAGAAGTTGATGCTAGTTAGCGTAAGAGGCGCTACTCAACTACAAGACTACATGACTACATGACTACATACAAGGCTTCTACCACCTACCTACAAAGGGTTTACACAGGTTGTACCTGGTGAGCACAGAGGCTGGATCAGATGCTCAAGTGCCCAACGTTGGGCACTCATGCATCCGTGTAAGATGATTGGTTTATTACCCAGGTGACTACGGATTCCCACTATTGATGCCACCCCACCCCCTATATTTGCCACCATTTGCCAAGTCACAAAAATTCATAAAATTACTGACCAGTCCGCGTCTCTATCACACAGTTTAGGGAAGCAATCGTACGCAATTCTTCGCTGTCTCATGACGTCTTCAGGTCTCATCTTGCCCTACAATTACTACAATTCATTTTTCTTTTGCAATTTTTCCATTTCGGTAAGTGTTTCTATTACAACCCCGGGAAGGGTTAAAAGTGCCTAAAGGGCTATGCACTAAGCGAGAGCCAGTCTAAGAAGTCTAAGATCCCCATCGTCGTCACACACGGGCCAAGACGCATATTGATTTATATAGGATTGGACACTGCTGCATTTCTAATAAGCCAACCACTGTTTGACGAAACCATATGAGCCACTTTCCATATGTATGTTAAGAGCTTTATTTCGGTACGACACGCCCCAGACACGCCCCCCATCTCGCTCTTATTGAGTCGTCAATTGTGTTGTCAATTTAGGGCAAACCTGCGCGACTAACTTGGCAGCTCGGCTCTTCCAGTGGACAATGGGACGGATCGTCCACCCAACGCCCCTGATAGTCGTGATAGTCCGATTGAAATTTTCCCGTTGGCAGAGTGTGCCGTCGTCTTTGGCATAACGATTAGCAACGTCGGCAGATGCCTACAGAAATGACTCGTGTTCGTCCTTCCTATTAGGATTGTTTACTTGAGATATATTGCTCATGAAATCTACACAGTGCTTCGATTGATTTTATTCATTCATTATGAATAACCAGGTAAATTATTCAGGTAATTATGAAGAAGCGCGAAAATACACACTGTTGTGTTGAATGTCTTACTCATGATCCTCGGGTTATCAAGAGAAATCAATCATTTGATCAATGTTGTGTGTGTTTCTGTTGATGGTTGCAATGTCTCACATCTGACTACCTATAGCAGACATCACGATATCACAAGGTGAGAGAACAGGCTTTTTAGTAGCAGCTGAGCAAGCATGATAGACAACCACATCGAGATCTGGATTGTCCATCGATTGCCGAGCATAACTTCTTTCAAAGTTCCAGGCCTTTGGTACAAGAGAACTTTAGGTTGCGTGCATTATTCGATTTTCTTATGATTTTCTCATAAACATTGTTCCGATAGGTAATGCTGCATAAAACAGTGCGTATGTGGAGTTTTCGAAAATCATACCAGTTCATACTAGTTCATACCGGAGTTGTTGAACTATCGTTATGCCATAGAATAGGGGCTCTCAATCCTCCAGATCTACACTGTACTGTGTCTTATAGTTGACTCTCGAATAAGAATACACATCAGCTTGCATCGCAGTAGCGCCCATGTACTAAGTATTGTTATACCAACGTAAGCCAATATCATTCGCACTTACAAACGCTCGAGGATCAAAACCTGTACCATCTACTGCACGTGATATATATTCTCATGTAGTCTACACATAGTCTACCTGTGTGTCTACATCCATGGGAGATGCGTATACGCAGGGTACGTCCTAACCCTCCCTTTTCACGAGGCACTGTATCACCTTGGGCTCCAAAAGTAAATTGCCGGAATCGAGACCATCGCGCTTCGACTGGACGAGAAGCGACGAGAAATCTAAAAAGCCTCAAAGGCCCGAAGAGCGATACGTCATCAGCAGCCTGGAATCAGGAACGAGGCCGCCTGCGAGGCCTTAGTTAATCAGCGGAAAACTCAGCTTAATCAGGAAAATGCCCTAGTTTTCTTGGTATGCAGCGCCTAGGTTTGTTCCGTGCCGCCCGCATCCCGACAGGAAACGCGGGGGATCAGCTGTCATTGAGCGAACAGGACAGCGCTGTCCGCGGCGGAGTTCCTCCCAATCAACGGCTTTTAAGTCGTACAATCCCGGTTCATTGGCTGCCCGGTGGTCTCGTGAGTCTTGGGTGCGAAAGCGCGTCTAATTCCACTCCTTCGCCCGAAAACAGTAGGGAACTTTTTCTGTTTCGCCTTAATAACTGCACCCCTTAGGCCGCAGAACCAACCAGGCCGAAAAAAAACCAACCAGAACTGACCGAAAGCCGAGCAAAACCATTCGTCTCTTTCCCTTAAGGCAGTGCCTTCGACATACGAAGGTAGGGCACGTTGCCCTTAAAGAAGACCTCGCCTTCACCGCTCATCCCGAAGCGCCGGTAGAAGCCCAGGGCGCTCTGTCGAGCGTCGCACCAGATACTCGTGGCTCCCTTCGTGGCGGCCGCCTCGATGGTATGCGCTAACAGCGCGGACCCCACGCCTCTGCCCTGCCAGTCCGGCGCCGTGGCGAACTTGCGAAAACGTGCTTCGCCACTTTTCTCGTCGATGAATAGCGAGATGATGCTCACCAGTTCCCCAGAGCCGCAATCATCGCGCCTGTCATCGCTGCCGCTGTCGTTCTTGCTGTCGTTATTGACATCTCTGTCAATCTTGGGATCAATGAACGCCCCGAAATGGTGACCGGCGATGTCGTCGGGCAGCTGCACGTAAGACAGAGGTTCGTTGGGCCAGAGCACTGCGTGTCGTAGGGCGTAGGTCTGGGCTGCCTCTATGGGCCTTACGGTCATTGGTGATGCTTGCGGCGTCAAGGAAGACATTATTAGGTGACGAGGCTCCAAGTTGGGTCGATATTCGGATCTATAGCCAAAAATATATCGCTCACTCGTCGATAAAGATCCTTGATGAGTCAGACTAAAATACTTACCTTACCTTAGGTAGCCTTAAATTTATTAGCGGGAGGCAGGGCGGAGGAGGCTTTGCTTACACCAGACAATTCTTATTCGGACATCTGGCCCCACAGAGCAGGAAGCTGACAGCTGCTGACAGCCTTACACTATACTATAAGTTCTCACTATATCCAAAAGGGGGTAAGCATAAATCTCTATACTCGACACAGTGGCTGTACTACACACGAGCCTTCTCAGACAACACGAGTTATATAATGGGCCAATATCCACAAAAGTTATGTAGGCCGCGTAGACTATTAATTGCTAATTATCTGAATAAGATATAGGTTAGTCATTCCCCCTTCCTATATATCTGAGGCTCAAGAGATAATTCATCCAATGAACAATAGCTGAAATCAAGGCGGAGCCGAGGCAATGCATAATTGAGGCTCGTGTTGTCTTGCCAGTTAAGAGGGTTGCATCCCGATTAGTGCTATTGCATTTCGAACCACACTTTTGACTCATCTAAAAAGGTAGTCGTGGCTTTACAGCAGTTCTTCATATGCGGATACTGGCTTAATATTGTGGCTTGAATTATATCTCAAACATGTCGGTTTCATGGTTGGCTCCTCCCAGGTGCATTATCATCGGCCAGGTTTTCAGTGCTTGCCCCTTTCTTGACCTCCTCCTTCCACGTGTGCCGTTCCGTTTGCGATACTCCGGGGCCTTTGTATACGCTTCCGTAGAGCCCCGTCGCCCAGCTACTCCCTTCTTTCGCGGCCTCCGTCCTAGGCTCCCTCTCCTTTTTGGAGTATCTGCGTCTGCACCACTTTCCGTATGCAAGGAGGTAATAGAGACGGAAGCACAGGAAAGCAAACTTGTCATGCTCGAGGTCCTCTGGGTAGTCGGCTCCGAGATCCACAGCAGCAGCGATGCCAGACATAACTGCAACCTCGTGGGCATTGACCAGGGTCCAGGACGCAGCGAAGCGGGTATGATTCTTTGCTTGGAGAAACATCATCCAAGGCACGACGAACAGGTAATGTGTATAGCTGTGGCACAGTTGATGCCACCAGTCTTTTCTAATGATCTTGTCCACTTTAATCTCATGATCCGTCCACAATTTCCTGTCGCGATCTTTATTAAGGTAAATGGTCTGGAAGATGTGCTGTTCGAAAGGGACCTTGGCCGGAAACTGGCTCTGATAATTAGTCGTGTCGAAGCACATCTCGAGCTTTGACCTATCCTCCGGGTACATCTTGATGTAGTACATCGGCCGGAAGTTATCCGTCGCATAGTTCAGACGCGAGGTCTGGTCGACCCCGTTAATTTTGGCTACGGCTAGGTCTCCGCGGTAGAAGTTCTCATAGTGCTTCTTCATGTATTCGGCATCGTTGTGAGTTATTGTGATATCGTCGCTGAACTTAGCTGACCCCAATACTCTCCTCTCCTTCCAAGTCGCCGTTCGACCCAGCACTTTCTTCGCGGTGTCTGCCAGACAGCACATTACAATTTCGTCGTACACTTCTTCACTAGTCGGAGCATCAGGGTTCCCGCCAGTCGGGTTATGTCCATCAGGAACTGGGGTTCGTGACTTGAGCCTGACGATCACCCCACGGCTATCCCGTTGAACAACTTCCGTAAGCTCTGTCGACAAACGAACCTTCACGCCACGCGAAATAAGGTCCTCCTTCCATGTACTATAAAACTCCGATAGGTTTGGGAAGACGACCATAGGTGGTTTGTTGGCGACGAAAGTGTCCTTGTCAGGGGCATACCACATCCCGTATGTTGGTGAAGTACATAATCGTTCAAACATGATAGTAGGGACCTCAGGGGTAGCATTTCCCGTTCCCAGGAACAGAGCTGTCATTGGCAGAGCAACAGTATTAATAAATTCTTCGGAGAACCCGAACAACTTAAAAGCAAGCTTGAGCGGAAGTAGGGCAAATAAGATCTCGAACCAGCGAATGAATTTCAGCATGGTGGGTAACCGTCTAACTTCCTTCTCATGGCGAGCCAGCAGTTGTGTGGGGAACACATTAGACCAGAAAGTCTCGTCTTTGCCGAAAGAGACCTGAAGATTCACAGGGTCGGCGTGGAAGCCCTGTCGATGGAACATGGTCAACGTGTGATGAAAAATGTAGGAGCCGCCCTGGACTCCTTGATTGCACCATGATGCCCCGTGGCGATTCCTGTCAAGAGGGATAGAGAATGCCTGCCCGCCGCAATAGTCGACGGCATCTATAACTGTCACGTCGAATTTATCAGGATGTTGAGACAGGTGATATGCTGCAGACATGCTAGAGTATCGTTTGTTAGGTCAACCATTTTAAAATAGGGGCTTAGGTAAACCATACCCAGCAGCACCGGCGCCTACCACAATAACTCTCTTACGCCCATCCGGGGCCTTACTTCCATTTTGAGCCATCGTATGCTCAATCTGGCGTTCAGTATCGTAATTGAAGCTTTTGTTAGCCATTCGCTGCTTATGCTCTACGGTTCTTCAGCATCGTCTGGTGTAACACGAAAAAGTAACACCACGGAATCCATCTTAGCGAGTCGACTTCTTATAGCTATCATGCTCGTGTAACTTTCTTCTGGAGGGCTGAGTTTAGCGATCTTAGTTTGATGATGAGCACACTTCAGCGCAAGACGTCATTGATTCCCGACAACTTGAACCATGACATACTAACAGGCACTAGATACCCGCAGTAGTCAAATGGTTTCATTAGACTAAATACTAGTGCGCTCCTTTGTCTTTCACATTTAATCTAGGTATTGTATTGTGTATTTCTTCACTTGGGGTGAAGGGCTCATTAACGGTAGCTCCGAGGTCGTGCTGAGTACCCTACGTCTAGTTATCCCAGCGGAATATCTACGAGTCAAGGGTTAATTACTATCAAACCTATCTTAGATTTACTAGGTAGGTAGGATATTCAGGGTACTTCCAGCTGTACATTACTTACTTTTCCTTCATATGATTATCTATCGCACCAAATTTCAACAATTGAAACATGTTACCACGAAAGACTCGTTAACACTATATCCTCTATTCGGGCATACCGATCAAACTCTATGACATTCCATATCCTAGCTCCGCATATACCGAATACGATATGCCATCTCGTATTCGTGTTTCAAGGTATGCTAGAGTACCTATGAACTCTTGTGGCAAGAAGTCTAGATGATTAGTCATCAGGTATGGACTTTGTATTGTTTGGGGTTCAAAGCGGCATAGGTCCGTTGCCACCGGGACGACTAGTAGTATGGTATCTTTGTCCTAAGTCGCGGTAACCCATCCCTTTATCCCTAAGATAAACCACAAGTGTAAATGTCTGGTTTTACAGCACATTCATTACATGAAATTGTATACGTATAGTTTCTTAGTCATGCCAAATGAAAGTTTGCCCCCTTTTCTACCATCCGTATCGTAGATGACCTACCCCTTTCTGTCGCGGAGAACTCTAAGCACAGCCTAGCTATCGAAAAAGTAGATGCAGCGCGCGACAGCGACAGCCTTGCTCCTATGTTCTTGAACGAGGTCCCTGGCGACAGCTTGGTCGGGAAGGGTTATCAGAAGGCAACAGCAAGGCCTGCGATGGACCCTTTGAGGTAAACATCAAGAAAAGGGGGTACAAGAATTTATATGAGGAATCTGCAGTATATTACGGCATACACGCTTCTGATCCGTATTAGGTATCAAGGAGCAGGTTACTGACTTAGATATGAAGACACTGCGCCTTTTTTCATTTCTGTTTTCATTACAGTATGAGCATATAGGTCAGAGCATTGCCACGAAGGTCATTATGAGAAGATATGTTCACACACAAATTGAACATACCGGAGACAAGTGAAACATAGTATGTAGACGCTACACTTCGTCTACAAGGGGCTTGCATGAACTATGCCTGTGCCTCCATCCATCCATTAACCCATTTGCGCATCCATTCATCGCTAACGGGTTGCATGTCGCGCAATGTTGGACTTGCTAAATCGCGATCGACTGACATCCGCTGAGACGAAGTCCCTTGCGCCCACAACCCATCACGGTAGAAGTCCAACAACTTGATGGCGGGGTTGAAGTCGGCCGCCACCTCCAAGTCGTAGTAATCGTCTTTAGGCGTGTCCGCCATGCTCTCCTGTAAGCGGGCCACCCAAGCCGATGGCGACACCACCTCGAGCTCTTGTCCCGAGGCGCATGTATATGTCTGCCAAGGGGAGCCACTCAGATATAAGTGTCTCGAAGCTGATAGTCAGTGGCACCATCCTGGTCGCTAATAGTAGCTAACCAGGTATAGATATATCCGTTAAATGCCAGCGTTATAGCCTTGTCAGATGCAGTGTTCGACAAACTGGAAGACGATGAACTGCACAAGGCAGAGTTCGCCGTGAAGCCAAAGACATACCTCACATTGGCCGAACCGTTAATTTTCAACGGCTGCACACTCGCCACGGTGAAGGATGGATCCCTTCAGCTCAGGCAGAAGGCACAGGGCAAAAAGATCGATCTTGTCACCCCTGGCGCGGACAACTCGAAGCAGCAGTATGTTCAACAGCGTGCTCGAGGCGCCTACATCGGCTCCACCTATCAACTACAACAGTAACGCCATAAAAGCACGACTGAGGATCTGACCCTGAGCCCGAAGACGACCTTGACACATACGTCCCAGAGCCTCAAGAGCCCCCTACGATCCCACAGCGACGAGGACGCGGGAGACCCCGCGGCAGTAAGAACAAGACCACACCCACCAACGGTGCCTACATCACCAACAAGGAGTCTGAAGACATGAAACTAGCGATCCAGCTACGCAAGAAAGGGAAGATCACTACACCAGGAGAACCATTTCTCGCTTCCGACACCCTAGAGATCGAACCTCTAATAGGGAAGGGCGTATTTCAATTCGAGAAGTACGAAAAGAGGAAACATGGCAATGAGAGACTATTCAACGCGCGTATTGTACGCGAAGTAAAAGGCAAGACAACCGCACCCTGCGAGAAGTCACGCCTTATCATTCAAGGCTACAGCGATGCCGGCAAAGAGTCTATCCTAAGCCAATCCCCAACAATCCAACGGTCGAGCCAACGAGTTATTGTCGCACTAGCCCCTACCCTGTCATAAACGGGTATGAAGCTCTGGCTGATCTCTTGATGCTTTTGAAAGGATGAAGAATTTTCATAGTAAGTGGGGCAACGCTTACGTCTAAATACTCTCATTTATTTCAAGGTGATAGATAGTCTGTCTCAACATACTTACCTAGGTATTGACTAGCGTTACCGAACTGCTGCCATCCCATACCGAATCCTCCGTCAGAGAACCGTCCTATACAGTAATGGCTTTATGTATATTATGGCTATGCTTATCGGTACACTAGTGTATTACCTACCATTTAAATCCCAGGTAAGGCATTCATTCACCTACCTATCCATGTCGGTAAGGTCGCTGTTACCTACAGGCTAGCTAGTGTTGTGTATCTCATGTAACATGTTACTATGAGACTAATGTTCGTGCCCGCTTTAGGCTGTCAAGGGGGACCGGTCGACCGTTGGTAGTCCTAGCTTGCTCACTACCATCAATCTTGCCACATCCAATGCATGTCTCATTAGATACCAATTCCTGACAAGGCTCGGAGGCGGATACACATCGATTCTGCGTGTGCTTCCGGTCGCCGAGGTCGTCCTCAAAGCAGACGCAGATTCAATTGTCCCAGCCACCATGCCTCTACAGGTACATTCCGATGGCTGGGACACCGAGGACGCTTCATATGTCGGGGCAGGCGGCTTGGGCGATCTCGGCCTTCGCCTCTTATCCCTCATGGCTTCGTCGAGGAGCGAGGCATCTGGTGACACTTTCACGCCGCGTCATTGATCCTAGAGACTATCAAAAACTACAAGCACATCTTGAAGCTATTAGACCTGACTGTCACCTATACTGACTTACATGCGATGTGACTTCAGAGTCTAGCATCCAAAACGCGGCGGCATCACTTTCACGAATGAAAGTTCCTCCGGTGGGAGCTGTCATCCAGCCGGCCGTTATTCTCCGAGTACGTGATGACTCTGTTTGATTTCCCTGTGACAGTCACTCCAACTAAGCTGTGAAATTTGAAACTAACTGGCACAGGATCGTATGCTTGACTCGATGACATATGACGACTTCCAGCTCGTGACGCGGATCAAAGTCGAAGGCACTCTTGCACTCGAGCACGTCTTCACGTAGCCGGACCTAAAGCTTCCTCATGCTGTCCTCTGTTGCCAATATAATAGGCGCGAGTGGTGGGGCCAATTACAATGCCGGTAATGCCGTCCAGGATGCTATATCTCAGGCTCACCGTGGCGCATCATGCCATTTTATGTCGCTCAACATCGGTTGGATTGAGGACGCCGTCTCCACAGCCGACCATGAGGTGCGACTCAGTAGCCTGCGCCGTACTGGTCTGAGACCGATCAAACCTGATGAACTGTCGCGTTATCTTAAATATGTGCTCGAGGTCGCGACGAGTGATTCTCGTCTGGCACAAGCCATCATTGGCTTCGACGCGATTTCTCTTTCATAGGCGACGGCCCATAACGGCAACATACACTCACCCATGTTCTGCCATATAAAGAACGCAGCTTCGACGGCAGATACGTCCTCATCGGCGCCTGTCTCTCAGACCTTCAAAGAAGTCGTAGCCGGCGGCAGCTCCGATTCAATAATTGATTTCATTACTAGCGTCATTGCCGAGAAGCTGTCGCGATTAATTTTCATTGACGGCATCCGTATCAACGAGCGTCATGGCTCTATCCTGGAAGCTGGTCTCGACTCTCTCGTAGCGATTGAGTTGCGTAACTGAAATCATGGCAGATCAGACGGTGCGCGCACTCGCAGAGAAAGTAACCGCTCGCGTACGTGGAACCTTATCAGAGTCGAGGGACAAACTCAGTAACGATGTAGGCCGTGGTGATGATGGCCCTGGACGACACTGACAAGTACAAGATACCATCACCTATCATGACGCCGCCAAAGTTCAGCACGAGTAATGAAGACCTACCACTATGGGGTTCGTGAACAGCACACGAGCTTTGTTGTTTCGGCGCGCCCTGACTACGCTATTGCCGTATTTAAGGCGTTATTTTCAAGTCAATGAATAGTTTAAGGGATAAAAGAAACGGATAATTGGGTTATACATACGAATTTCTATATTCGTAGAAATTGTGTATAAAGATGTAGAAGAGAAGAGTAACTTTAAAAACACCATTAACTGTTGGTATTTACACCACAACCCCACTTTAAGCCACTCCTTAGCCACCTTTCGCCATACACTACCTTACCTAAGTAGCGGCCAGCTGCCACATCCTTTTGAGAGCCAGCATTTTAGATATATCTTTTCGCATATGAATTTAGGTCCAAACGCAGGTTACTTTCATGATTTAAATCGCAACGTTTACACACACTTCAATAACATTAGGTATTAATAAGGGTTCTATAGCGTAGACTATTACTATTAGATGCTTCTTAGTTTATTGAATTGATCAATATAAATCACATTACAAGTAGCCTTTTATACACTGAAGAATACCTACTTGAACAAGTCGTCAAATAATTGGTGTTTACTTAGTACCTATCAATGTATGTTGGCTCAGGAGGGTATCACGTGGGCTATATGGTGCACGTGCCGCTATACCAATATTTAGACCAGCTTCAGTCTATTATAACACACTTGAAAAGGGATGCACTCCAATGAAAATTGTCGAATGACTTTATGAATAAGTAATCAATATGAATACATAAGTATAAAGCTTTAATATGGTCAAAAGTTGGGATGGGTATTCAAAACTGCTAATTATACTACCTAAAGTAACGACGAGGGGTTAAGTAAGACGTAGAAAATTGAATCTTACCTTCCGGCTGTGGCTTAGCTACGCCACCACGCAGCCACGCTGGAAGTAGAGGTATCTGGTACCTAATAAGAGGTACCTTTGGCGCACATAGTGGGTACATAGATCGCACCTTCTAACCTTTAAGCCCCGAATTGATTTAGGTACGCGTCGGAGCTCTTGCCTAGCTGCTCTACAGCCCTGCCCTTCCCAGAAATCAATTCGCCGGGTCCAGTTGTTTTCAACTTGATACCACATACAAAACAAATCCACCGAATACCTCAACTTTTACCAGTTAACCTTCGCCGATTCTGCTCAGGGCCCGAAATTCAAATCAATATCCTGTTAACGATTTTCCACGGCCGGATTTCCCACCATGTCTCGCCGCTACGATTCCCGAGTAAGCTTGGGAGCTACCCATCTTTAATAATATTATATGCTAGAAGCTCACATCTCGGACAGACTACTATCTTTTCGCCTGAGGGTCGCTTGTATCAGGTCGAGTATGCCCTCGAAGCGATATCTCATGCCGGAACTGCGATCGGTATCCTTGCCAAGGACGGCATCGTCCTTGCAGCCGAACGCAAGGTCACGTCGAAGCTATTAGAGCAAGACACATCAGCAGAGAAGCTTTACATCTTGAATGAGTACGTATCATGGTTCTTTCTAGATATTTATATTGAATTATAGACTCTAACTAGACTCAGCAACATGATTTGTGCGGTAGCTGGCATGACAGCCGATGCGAACATCCTCATCAACTACGCCCGACAAGCCGCTCAACAGTACCTTCTAACCTACAACGAAGACATCCCATGTGAGCAACTAGTGCGAAGACTATGTGATCTGAAGCAGGGTTACACCCAACACGGTGGATTGCGACCGTTTGGCGTATCCTTCATCTATGCGGGTTGGGACCCTCAGCGCCAGTTCCAACTATATCTGAGCAACCCTTCGGGCAACTATGGCGGTTGGAAGGCCACTAGTGCTGGCGCCAACAATGCAAGTGCCTCAAGCTTATTAAAGCAGGACTACAAGGAGGATTGCACGCTGAAGGAGGCCTGCGGTATGGCGGTTAAGGTGCTGAGCAAGACGATGGACTCCACAAAGCTGAGCAGCGAGAAGAGTAAGTTGAATATCATACCAGTACAACAATTTGACCTGTAGTGCTAACTTGATTTTGCAGTTGAATTTGCGACGGTGGGACAGACTAAGGATGGCAAGATCTACCACCGACTTTGGAGTGCGGATGAGATTACTGCGCTCTTAAAAGAGCATGATCTAGCAAAGGATGAGAGCGCGGAAGATAAATAAAAATCTTTAGATCCCAGATCCCGTAGGTTTAGATTTACGCAGGGTCAATAGTGTACTAATACCAAGTCTTAAGAATACTATATCTAGTTGATCACGAGGTTGACTGGCTGTCACCTTGGTCAGCATCATGAGCTTTTAGCATTGCTAATCAAAAGGGCATCATCTGCTCTTTGGTACAGACTTGAAGAGTTAGGAGCACAAGACTGAGGCCCTAACTAATAGATATTTTTTGAAAGGAAGCACCTAAAGTTATCCAGCTACTCAGCAGGTCCCTGGTAAACCCGAGACGACAACATTTGAACGCCGCGAAAGGCGTCCTACGATATCTCCACGAAATTCAGTGTTGTTTCCATCAAATTCAAGTCCATAATTGATAGTTTCCTCAAGATATCGTAGGACGCCTTTCGCGGCGTTCAAATGTTGTCGTCTCGGGTTTACTCCATCTGTCGATAGTACCTAGGGACTCTCGTAATCCGTACCTATATATGTACGTACAGGTGCTACATTAAAAGGCCTTAAGTTAATCCATCCGGACTCGATCCCCCCTTGCCCAAGATAGAAACCTTGATTGGAAGTTACGTACCTAAATACATCTGTACCTAGAGGTAGAATCTTTGAACCTGGCCGTTTAAAGCCAATTAATGACCCCACATGTTGCACGCATCAATTGATGTCAGCGTTACCTGCCAGCCTACTAAATACAGTTACTTTACTAGTACCATCCATCCACCAATCTCCTTTCGTCGTCATCGTCGTATTCACCCAGCTAACAACGCTTAGACGTTTTTAGAACTCCTAGACAACTGCATGAACCTAGAAATTTCATGTCCTTGCCCCGCCAAATAAAAACATCTCGGACCAGACTTCCACTTATTTTCATGACCTGACAACTTCTTAGCTCAACCCGAGCAGCTAAAAACCAACGTTTTATTTTATTTTATATACCTGCACAGTTACATCTTCATCCGCTCATCATGCTTCAGGTACCAATTCGAGAAAAAGCCAATGGTGGTGGTAAGGGCACCAAAGCCGTCATCCTGGTACGCGCATATTTCCGTCTCTTTAACACTTATATAGTATATAAAACCCCACTAATCATATCATCTATATACAGGTCGGCGGTCCTTCAAGAGGAACCAGGTTTCGCCCTTTGTCGCTTGATGTCCCTAAGGTCTGTTTATTGATCGACTTTGGAACGATTGCAACCACCATACTGACGACGGTATAGCCTCTCTTCGACGTTGCTGGACACCCCATCGTCTGGCACTGCTTGACCGCCATTGCGAAAGTACCCTCCATTCAGGAGGTTTGCATGATCGGTTACTACGACGAATCCGTGTTCAAGGACTTCATCAAAGAATCCGCCTCCGAGTTCCCCAACCTTCCTATCAAATACCTACGAGAATACCAAGCCCTTGGTACGGCAGGTGGACTGTACCACTTCCGAGATGCAATTCTCAAGGGCCGACCAGAGCGCATCTTTGTCCTCAACTCGGACGTATGCTGCTCTTTCCCCCTCAACGAGATGGCGAAACTCTTCGACGATAAGGACGCCGAGGCCGTCATTCTAGGTACGCGGGTGAGCGAGGACGCCGCAACAAACTTCGGTTGCATCGTGTCAGACCAGCACTCTCGTCGTGTCCTACATTACGTGGAGAAGCCAGAGAGCCACATATCAAATCTCATCAACTGCGGTGTATACCTGTTCAGCGTCGATGCCATCTTCCCTAGCATTAAGACGGCCATCAAGCGAAGAACAGATCGACCCCGACTAGTGTCATACCCGTCGTCCGAGAACCTCGAGTCGAGCTTCATGGCCGAAGAAGATGAGGAGCGCAAGAACGAGGTCATCCGTCTAGAACAAGACATCCTTAGTGACCTTGCAGATAGCAAGCAATTCTTCGTCTACGAAACTAAGGACTTCTGGCGCCAGATCAAGACAGCTGGTTCTGCTGTCCCTGCTAATGCGCTATACCTACAGCAAGCTTACCAAACTGGTTCCACGGAACTCGCAAAGCCATCCCCCAACGTCATACCGCCCGTGTTCATCCACCCGTCCGCACACGTTGATCCTACTGCCAAGCTTGGACCTAACGTTTCCGTCGGACCTCGAGTGACCATCGGACCTGGTGCAAGAGTCAAGGAGTCCATCGTCCTTGAGGATGCAGAGATCAAGCATGACGCTTGTGTGCTGTACTCTATTGTTGGCTGGAACAGCCGCGTAGGTGCCTGGGCTCGTGTCGAAGGTACCCCCACTCCCGTAACAAGCCACTCGACCAGCATCATGAAGAACGGCGTCAAGGTGCAAAGCATCACCATCCTAGGCAAGGAATGCGGTGTCGGAGACGAAGTGCGCGTGCAGAACTGTGTCTGCTTGCCTTTCAAGGAGTTGAAGAGGGTAAGTCCCACATCTCAACCCCTAATATATATACCAGATCGAGCTAACGTCACTCCCTTAGGATGTCGCTAATGAAGTCATCATGTAAAGAGGTTGGGAAAATCTCATACTTACAGGCCTCTCATCTTCCTGTGAAATCTTGCGAACACGGTCAGTTCCAGCTTCGGTGTAATGGACATAAAAATGCGGTGATACCTACGGCGCGAAATGCTAGCCTGCGAGATAACTGGGAGGTTATATAGTAATTGACAATGCGCTTGCTTTGACCCATATTCCGGCTCGGATTTCTTACTCTGTTGGCTTATTTGAAGCTTGAGCTACTCCCCCCTCTTATACTAACTTCGAAGTTCGAGGTCATGGAAATGGTAAATTTATATTCAAGTATACCATCATCGTAAAACCTCAGTCCCGTTGTTGTTGTTAATTTATGTTCATAGATATCGCGCAAGAAATAATACTTCACATATCTAAGGCTTCTGGCGAACCACATAAACCTGCATAATACGAAACACTTCCGATTCAACGGTGTTATCCATATATGACGACTTACATTACATATTACGAATATTGCATAGGATGGCTTAATACACGAACTTGGAGGATTTACTACATACCAACGGACCAACTACACAAGCGGACATATTTGATATTAACAGCCGAACTAAGTAGCGTGACATTAACTGCGGGCTCAGTCCGCGAGACGAATATAAGTAATAATTGGTACCGCTTCAATAGCGTTCAAGCGCAGTCCTGGCGGCTTCAACTTTTTTCTTCTTTTTCTTTCGTTACACCCGAACGCGTCCTTCTCTACCGATACGCGAAGATCGTGCTCTCGGTCTCGGACGTGAACTCGGTCTGCCTGTCGTACTCGGGCTTCCTCTGCTGCGGGGCGAAGGGAGGCAGGGGCGGTCTCAAACCGGCGGGCAACTCGACCGGCCCCGCGGCGACGGAGGGCTGCGACTGGCGCCACGGGTGCGAGTCCCGCCACGTCGGGGGGTCGTCCTGCCAGGGGGGCGTCGCCATCCACTGTCCGCTTTGACTCCGGACGCTCCCACCATGACCACCAATACCAACACCGCCAACTTCACCACCTCTGATGTACGCCGGCTGCATAGCCGACGGCGCCCTGACCGACGGCGCCCGCATCGATGGCGCCCTCATCGACGGCGGCATCCCGCCCGCCTCCGACATCTGCGACCGCGCGAGCTCCTCGTCGCGCAGCGAGTTCATCTCCGCCATCGCCATCCTGGCTCTCCGCCGCCGCCGGGAAAAGAAGAATACGAGCCCCGCGAGCGCGACCACTGCCACGGCCGACCAAACGCCGATGGCGACCTTTGCCCCTTGGCTCAGCCCCGGCGGGTCCGGTGATGAGATCGCCGGGCGCGCCGAGGCGCCCGCGGCGATGCCGGCTTGCGGGGAGCTCGCGACGCCGGAGGTTTGGTTCTGGTTCTGGCCCTCGTCGTCGCTGGGCGCCGAGCTGGCCGACGAGGCGCCGTCTTCTTCCACCCCGTCCCCGCTCACTGACGACGCCGACGAGGCCGAGTCAGCCGTGTCCTTCTCGTCGTCTCCCACTACCGGCGCGGGGTCCTGCCTCGCGGCGAACTGGCTGATTCCGTGCCGTCGGAGGAAGTTGTCGAGGGCGTCTTCCGGGAGCGAGACCTCGCTCGCGCTGGTGCCTTGGATCCAGGCTGCGGTGCTGACGAAGGCCGCGATGCGTCCTGCGCTGATGGTCTTGGGGAACTGGTATGCCATCCTGTGCAACCGAAATAAAGGAAACGAAGCGAATGAAGTGTCGTCGAGACGAGTGAAGCTGTTCTCGCGTCCTCTTGGTTTTTATTTGCTCGATTGATACTCTAGTACGCGTGTTTCCGCCTGGGATGAGCTGTGTAGTGTGGCCAATCGATGGCGGGAGGAGAGAACCGTGCTTCGACGACGGGCGACTGCGAATGTCGAATGATTATGGGCAACTACCCTCTAACTCGTCGTGAAGGTGTGAATGTCGGATTGCCGAGGAACATTAGGCCGGAAAAAGAAGAAATGGATCTCCTGAGGGAGGCTAGTTGTATATACGGGCTTCTAGAAAGGGAATTAGTTCGCACGACGGTCCCTCGGCGATCGACATCGCTCCTTCTGAGTGCCGTGTTGCAGGCAAGCCAAGACGAGATCGTTTGAATGAGGGAAGCTCGCCGCGCTTTGATCTCGCTAGGCTGTGATCTCGCTGTGTGAATCCCGGGGTAACGATGAGATGAAACGAGATCCCAATGCCAAGGTGTATCAAACGTTTCCTTGGCGAGCCGCAGCGGTTGCTTGGCTGTTGGATCACTTCATCAAAACATCCACTAACTTATTAACCTCGCAGTTTATTTCATGTTAAAATATAATTTCTCCGAGGCCGCCTCACAGAAGCCGTGTCCTTTCCTAGGCAATATCTGACGCCTGTCGTCGCGGATGCATGGAAACGTCAACATCAGCGGCGATCATTGGACGAAACAAATATATGCCTCATCGTGGAATGTTTCA
This sequence comes from Jackrogersella minutella, assembly GCA_022578535.1. Classification (NCBI taxonomy): domain Eukaryota; kingdom Fungi; phylum Ascomycota; class Sordariomycetes; order Xylariales; family Hypoxylaceae; genus Jackrogersella; species Jackrogersella minutella. Next base: position 95,732 of record MU388272.1, read on the forward strand.
ATTTCTGCAGTCTACCTTCGAATCTATCATTTTGTTTGAATAGAAGCTTCCGCTATACGAGTATGTAAGCAGTTGGCTTTGCTGTCTTGGTTTCACGTTTGTTATGTTTTGAGGTTCTAGCTACACATCGGAATAGAATTACCGAACTTTTAATTCCCGTCTTTGCCTAGGTAGCTACATCAATAACACTATGTACACTATTATTGTTCCTTGTTCTTAGCCGGAAGGAATATCTTAGCGCAAGTGCTAACTATTATCGAGGGCATACCTACCTAGTATCCAACCATCGTACGAAGTACATAGTTAAGATCTTTTTCGGTCTAGAAAAATAGTCCGAGCCTCATGTATCTTGTATATGGACTATGGTAACATGCGGACATCGGGCCCTCTCATCCTGTACCACTCGCCAGCCTCGAAGATATGATGATATCAACAGCATCAACGAATACCTATGTCTTCAGGTTCGAGATATATTATTCATTCCCTAGCCCTGATGATGGAAACGGGTCCAATATCAAAACATCCATGTGCGTTTGGGGGCCGGCATGGCCTAGTATGCCGGTTCTTTGCCAAAGGCCTACTAAAGACTGTGCCATAGGAACTCATCATGGTCGAGTGAATCTTCCATATAGTAAAGGCCGTTGGTAATCACTCGAGTGACGCGAACGAGAAATGGTTCTCACCGGTCCCCATCCCGAGAGGTTTTCTCTTTAACACTCCTTGCTTGCCAATTAAGCGCTATACAGAGATTTTACTATATTCTAATCCAAAAGTGGGAAAGGGGCGCTAAAACACTGTGCATACGACCTCAGTGACGAGGAGTGCAGCCACAACGAGGCAATAACGAAGCGTGCCCAGCGGAATCTTCACGGCGAAAGCGTCGAAAAGGAAAAGGGGAAAGCTGCGTTTTCGAAGCGGGTCCGCTTGGGATGGGACAGCAAGCCCTGGCTGCCTAAGAATAGGCGGACGGGCGATCATGTTAAGAGGGATCAGTTAGTGGAGGAGATATTGCTGGAGAACAGACGTAACACGCCCTTGACTCGTGCGTTATTATGAATAAAGGTGCTGACTACACGCCAATGTCAATAAGAGTAGAGGAAAATGCACCTTCATAAACTGGAACATCGTTGAGTGGGACCTTCCGCCGGCATATACTGTTCGATTCGAGGACTAGGAGGACATTGATGGGACAATTTTAGTCATTGGATCAACAGTCAAGAAGCTCAAAGGCTAGAGACAACGGAAAGAGAGGGGCAGGAAGGAGATGAATTCATCCCCAGTTCAGCTCTTTATGTGAGCATGCCACCTTGTTTATTTATCCGTGTTGCTCTTACTTGGATTCTGATATATGAAATTATAGATGCCATTCCTGTCATTCGCAACAGAGACCGAATCCTACAATGAAACGCTAGATGGGCCGCGTGAAAAGTCTGAAAGGTTGATAGAAGCCTATGATGGCTCAGTCGTCCATAGCTCTGCGACTCTTGATGAAGCGTATTACGTATTATCACTTCGAATCAGGACATGAGCAAGCCCAGAAAGACAGACACTATCGGAACCGCACTCAAGTTGTTACTAAGCAATTGGAGCATAATGCCAAAAGATGGGAAATGGGCCAACCGCCTAACAACAACCAAATATCTAGCAACAGTCGAGCGGAACGCTGGCCGCTGCTGCGGGTTAATCAACTGTGGATTTGGACGATAGGTAACAGTAAGTAAAAGTGAGTGTTATTATGGATACATGTTTCTTTACTAAGACGATGTGCTCAGAATGGGTGTTTAGCGCTACCTCACATCCAGTCGACGATGTGGAACCGCCTTGGCTGGAAGGATTTACCGAACACCTCAACAAACAAATAGAGGCTGGAGGGTCTCAGTCTCAACCGGGGTCTACCAAAGACATGATGAAAGTGATCGTAGACTATTGTATTGGGTCCTACGAGAGGAGGCGAGCCTACAAAGATCCCAATCACCAACGCCTCAGTCATGACTGGCTACCCGGTTTGTCAATTCGTCAACTCTTTTCGGATTATATCAATGATATCGTACGTCAGGGTTTCATCACTTTTAATCTATCAATATCAATCGTTTAGTAGGAACGACATGAGACCGAACTTATCAACAAGGTTCGAAATTTCGGAGAAACTTCACTTCCGAGCGTGAACATAACTTCAAAAATGGTACCGTCGTGGCTGAACTTCTATTGGATGAAATCAAAGATGTCCGCGATGAATTCAATATTATTGCTGTTGTGTTGGTAAGTCTTGATTAACCATCCGCGTTAAAACATCCCGAGTCTTCAATTTACTAACCCCTGTTAGCTGCCCCTATCATTCCTTAGCTCTCTATCCGCACTCGACGTTGAATTGTTCCAAAAAGCTCCTTCCTGGGCTTTTTGGGTCATTTTTAAGTACTTTTAAGTGAACATAATATCCTGCTGGTTTTTAGTTTATTCCTTAACCTTGGTTCAGTCTTCGTTTCCGTCGGCGTTTATATCGCGTTTTCCGTCATTGCGCACCATGCCCCCTATTCAATTAAAGTCGCCAAATCCATTCGCAAAAGTAAATCTTACATCCAATTAAAAGATTCAATCATACCCAGGTATTGTAATGTTGAGGAAGCGGATGTTCTATGGACATAAATCAAGGTGCTAGCGCGTTTAAAGGTCATGTGAAGGATGAAGAGGCAAATCCGGGGGCGTAAGTGAATTGAATGGAGGAACAAATAAAGGAAAGGTTTAACTACATCTTTCATCAGCAAGCAGCCTCGAGCTTTGCGGCTAAGTACCTTTTACTTAATCGATGATCCTAGTTATACTACGTACTTGGCAATAATAAGGAGAAGCCTAAGAAATTTTCATTTTTTCAAAGCTACTTGATTTGAGTGAAGCACTTAGTTATATGAATGAAACTGATCGTTCATGGAAACGGGATACATATCTTAATTCCCCCATTTCGTTATATACATAGTCCTTACTACATAAGGTGTCACCACAGTACTAAAAGAGGTAGTGACTTCCCATATCCGCATCCGTTCCGAACTCGTAGACACGGATCGGAGTGGGGTCCGGGGAAAAGAAAGGGGACCCCAGCCGCCACGCGGTACTAGCCCCGAAGCTAATAAAGCCGGACACCGTAGTACAGGCTTATGTACATCGGGGTTGAATAGACACGTGCTACGGTACATGCATGCTTAGGTGCAGTCCAACCCCTCCTTAGGTAGCTTTCAGCTTTGGCTACTATTGGGCTGCATTATTGTCTGCGAGCTGTTATGTATACATGTTGAAATGGCATACCACCTGAGATGCAAGTGCGACATCATTCTTATGACAAGAGGATGGGATCGAAGATGGGGAGAATGGAACGGAGAAATGTCGTAGGCCCCCAACGTGGAAAGCTCAGCTTCTCCGTCGACTACTCCCTATGAGACAAATCTACCATAGGCATCCATCACTTCATGAAGCGGATGTAAGTATAAACAGATAATATCTAATATACTTTGATCGAAATCATGCCTCCAACGTGTGATACATACATACATGCTGCGGCTATCCGATCCTTACTACTCAGCCCGCCACCCCCTCCTGCTATGCACCCTATCTACCGTGCTACCATAGCGATCTTCATCACCAAGGTTCATCTGTTGATAGCCTTTTCTAAGATAAAGAAATGTTTCAGGCAGAACTCTACTTTCTTAAGCCCGATCTTTTTCTCTGGAATAGGGGGCGGAGGGGCAGCAAGTAAGGACACAGCAGATATACGTCGTAAAGCATCGTATTGCACATACCTAGGTACCTACTAAGAGTAAACCACACACGACGTACTTTGACCTCAATAAAAGTACCGCCACAGCCGCATACTTATCTTACCCCGCAAGTCCGAGAGTAAGCGAAGCATAGGATGAGGCCATCATTTCCATCTTCTAAGGATAAATGAACTGCTGCCTAGTATGAACAGCAATTATACCAGGTGATTGGAAGCATGCGGTGTCGTATCTCAAGTCATGAATATGTTTCAGGAGCTAGAAATCACATCCCTTCGTCATACCTGCCGCCCCGGACCGGTACGGACATACAAGACCGTATACTCATTAGCAAGCGTCACTTCTCGGGGTACGGGTGCGACGATACATGGAGACCCGAGGACAAGTACATATGCCTGGACTTGTCTGATAGAAAGGAGTGGCTGGATTGCGCTGTGTTTGATAAGAGGGGCAAGGCAAGTATTGACTCAATAATGCCGTGCATGTAACATATGTCATGAGGTTCTGAAGAGCCGAACAGAAACTCAAGGATAGTAGATTAATCCTCCTGGTATTCCATATGACTTGCATAGCCGATGGTATCCCCAAGTTAGGTAGGCATCTGAAGAGTCGGGCGTTAGGATTCTACCACACGAAGGCATCAATTCCAGTCAATGGGTGTGGTATAACGGAGACTCGATCGGGTACAATGGGTCTAGATCAGCCTCCATCAATTACCAATACATACCCCACGGCGACGAATTGGCTCGTCAAACCACGCTAGGTGGTCGCAGCACTGCCTGGTTTCTGTGCCCGACGGCCTCGTGTAGTACAGAACGAATTCATCAATGACGTTCACTCATCTGGCATTTCAGGCTGACAAAGTCGCTGGCGCGATCAGGTACAGAGTCCAGGCTGCCGGCGTCGATGGGGGTAATCGGTCAGTTCATCGATCGTCAGTCATTCAGACAGGGAGGGCCAAACCGATCGGTCCGTTACATAGATAGAACCTCCGGGCGTACGCATATGCCCGCTGCATACTAAGCCTTACGAGAAGCGTAAACGTGTGCCCCCGGACGGTATGAAAGGCATCTAGAAGGGAGATGGCATATTCCAACGCTGGCTGACTATCATGACCGTGCCACATAATTCGTCAGATGTGGTGGGACACACAGAGTAATGCATACCTACATATGAGTATACGCTGCCGCAGAAGGCTGCGACGAAGATAAGACAACTATGTCATCTCAGCTCGTTGTGTGGGTAGCAGTCATTAGTGATGCTATTTCGGTCGTGGATGCGACTTAACGTATGCACTGCGCTCACGCGAAAAGAAGGCTGGCGCCTTGCCACGCTTACACCATGTATACACCCACTTCCTTCGCCCGCCCCCCACAACTGCCGGTGCAGCGGTGCTGCTGCTTCAAAGCCTCAGCACGTACGACACACGGACGAGAGAGATCCCGGCCTGTGATTGGAAAAGCATGCGCCGTAGGACAGGTTTTATTGGGAAAACCTGCAACCCCCCAAATTGGGAAAGGAAATTCTTTGATAAGATGGGGGTGGGTTAGTACTGTAGGACGAAATTTTTTTGTCGAGATTGATCACATCAGCACCGTAAATAGTCATCGGGGATGACCAACTGCCGCGACAGACGCGGGCGGGCGGCTCGGGACACAAGAGGACAGGCGGAGTTGGTGACCGTTTGTGCGTCCTGGGACTATTTTGTATTACTGACGCTCGATCGCGGTGCTATAGAAAGTAATACTATGCAGGTATGTAAAAGTTGAAGACCAACCCGCATCTATCGGGCGAGTACCTGCGGCCCATCCGATCCGTACAATCCCATCTTGGCCTCCGATAGGGCCGCAAGGGTATGCAAGGTACTCTCGAGTTGGGATTACGTTGTTATCGTTTCGATCTCATGTGTTTGTGCAAGATAGAAACATTATTGATACACGATCTAATCCATCCATGCCAGGGATATTTTGACGTGATTTCGGTCTAGAAACAAAAGGCAACACAAAATATGTATTGTGCATACATAGGTCTCAGAATAAGGGGTTTGTGCTACAAGGTACGGTGCTCTAATTTGATACACACCCCCGATTCATCGTCCATCATCGTCCATCATCGGCATCTCACCAGCCACGATTTCATGATTACACAAATTACACGCAGAAGGATGATAGTGTCTACCTATTTGGAACGAGTTATGATTTGATAGGTATAGTCAATGTTCGAAAGTAGTATTCGACCACAACAGATATCAATTAGGGTTGCAAAGAGAAGGAATAAAAAGCCCTCTTTTCCTTGTCGCTCTTCGCGTGGTAGTGGATTCATGTACTGTAACCTGGCTTTCATAGCGGCGGCCCCCCCCTCTCTCTCCCTGTCTCCCAAAGAGACACCAAGCCCTTTTGTGTCCCCTTGTCATCCATCGCTGCCGCCGTGCCGTACATCATTACTAAACAATCCAGACGGGGCCTAGCCTCTAGGGCGTACAAGGGTATCGTACAAGTAATTACCAAAACCAGCGGTGCGTGCCCAGGCGGATCCCGTTGGGCGTCCTATTGACAGTTCCGTAGGTGCCTAACATACAATAATATGACGGAAGGACAAGTTGGAGTAACCAATTCATTGTGACTCGGTTGATGAGTGGTAGAACAGCTCATTCGATTGATAACTTGTTTAATAGACCGGTAAGGAGGGGTAATTGAGTCTGGCGAATGAGAAACTCGACGTCCCGCCTGTTCGAAGGTCGCGATGGTCCCAGGCCTCACAGGCCTCAGACATATACTAGATAGACCTACGGAGGGGAGTGAGAAGTCTAATCTTGTGTCTACATCATGTACATACATAGACATGTACATATGTACTGTAACCAGGATGGAAAAAAAAAGAACTTTGACCTGCAGACTGCAGCTAGCGCACGGAACACGGGATGGGCTCAGCTGTAAGACAACGACATGGATATTTCAATCGCTAAATGAGCCTGTAAGAGCCCCTGAACGAGATGGGAACCTTCCAATAAAGGATGAGGGATGGGCCTGTAACCCTATCTATGGAACCCTAACACGGACCTGTGTCGTGAACAGACCTAGGTCAACATTAATTATCACCATTACGGTTTAGATACGAGGATCCTCGAGAGGCCTCGAGGGAACGTTGAGGAATTTGCTGATCTCGTAACATTTCAACAGCAATTGTTCGAAATAAACACAACATGATTAAATCGTATATACAACAAGCTCCGCCCTTGATATCCTCTCGTGTTCGCGTTCCAAGACCTCTCGGCAACGAGGCGCGCCGGAACGAAACGCGTATGTGTTGAGGTGGCTTGGGCATGAAAAGCAATTTCGGTCAATTGCTGTCTGCCCGCACACCACAAAAAATAAAATAAATAAAACAAATTTTTTTTCGACAAAAGTAAAAGGAGACCGAGGAAAAGAAAGAAGAAAAAGAATCGGAAGGATCTTACTAATGATCATAATGAAAGGTTTACTATTACATGGCGCTAAGAGAAGGGAGGCTGACATTGCATTGCATCCTTCGAAGACACGTTTTTTTTCTTGACCCCCCTGTGCTTCAATGCTATCTCATGGGATCTTAAATAGCGCTTGTCGGTTTTGGGGAGGTACAAAGTTATGACGAGATTGGGTATTTTACTGCGATAGATGTAATCAAGATATTACCTATCATGAATAAATGACACCAGGTAAGAAACAACAGGAGGCAAAGTCAGCCCGTCGGAAACATGATTTGAAGAGGTTTGTTTCGCGAATCATCTACACGATCCCATTGTTGTCAGATATATGTGAGGAGCCCCAAGGAAGGGACTGTAGTATTATTCATCCCCCACCCCTGTACATCGTCAATGTTGAGTCATGCCTACCTACTATGAGGACATCTCCATCGCATGTGTAATCAAATAGAATAATGCGCACTGAGACAATAGGATCGCAGCTAGTAGTAATGAAGTGCTTCAATTGGGTTCACAAAGATTAACGAGGTCGTCGCAAACGGGTCTCCAACTAGGGCCCCATGCCCTACGCACAAGGGAGTTCGGCAGCAACCATACGGTCCATACCTACTTTATATGCATCCCATCCATACCACATGCCAACACCAAGTCCGTACCTAGCGGCACGGGGATATGCAGACACAACGCTACCTAGTACCTATGGGTATGGGTAACCAGGCTGTTATTGAAATATTCAGCTCGCCTAAAACAATTACAATTTACATATTACATATAAAAAATTTAGAAAGATTCTAAGCATCTTACACATATGGATATCGGATCAAATCAAGTCACATTCATAAAAGACATAGAGAGTGAAGTGTATACTAAGATTGGTGTGTTGTTTTGTCTTCCTGAGATTCCAGTTGTTACAGTCAAGAAACGAAAAATGAAATAAAAGGGGTATCTCCCAGCCAGCCAGTACAACCCAGTCCCGATCTCGACAATAAGTAGAGACCCTCTATAAATGCGTCCAGAGCAAACAATAAATCAAAATGCCCCCATGTCTTGACATAACGCCCGCTAAGTATCGGCGCAGTGTGCTAACTGGTGAAGCAAACACGATTCGACTGGCGAACGAATCCATCTCCATCCCTGATATCCAAATAACAATAACCATTAAGCTCTTTTTTCTAAGGCTGGACAATAGCCAGCCCGATGCAATTCCCATCAATAAGCAACCCTAATGTTGTTGCGCAAAATAAATAAAACATTCCTTCTCTCCATAACCAACTTTTGAGTTCCCGAAAGTCCCGAAAGGGTATATCTCGCTCGTATCCTCGTCAACTGCTTGCGCGGTGAGCCTGTGTGCAATTTAGACACGCATTCTCCTCTCTTCGTCCGGGGTATCTTGAAAGAAAAAACGAAAGATGAGACAGGAAAATCCAGGCCCTTCTCCTCTCGATGCATGCTAGTTTGCCCTGCGGCACGTGTAATATGACAGATGAAAGAAATCCTGAACGGGGAGATCCTGGTATCGATATGCCACTCCGGAAATACAACCCAAGCAGGAAATCAGCTTCTACTTGTACACGATGGCTGTGCCATCCTTTATTCTCCGATCGGTTTTAGTAATAGTAATAATAATGTGGTGGTCCATCCGTGGGAAAACCTCGGGTCCAATGTGGTGGGTGGATGACCCGGGGAGGGGGGAAAAATCCAAAGTCCAAAAAATCATCTATTGCTTTGGCCTTTTGAGGACATCTTCGCAGTTCGCATCGAATCGCAAATTCCATAGGCGGACTTGTTGCATGAACTGTTCGGTGTGCTTAAGCTCTCGTTCGCGACCAAAGATGGTCTTCACAAACTCCACGCCGGCGTTCTGTCCGAGGTGGGATGCTTCCTTGCTTTTGGCGGATCTTAACATGGGGGACTCGCACTTCTTGAGTAAAGTGCGGAGCCTGTCAGTGAGGCGTTCACCCGACTCGATGAAATCTTCGATCATTTCCTTGTTTGCTTGGGTCCTAACCTCAGGAACAACTTCTTCGGCGCGCTTTACCTTGCCCGAGAGCTGGATGAGGAGAACCCATAGTTCGCCGGCCACATCTGAGATGGGAGTGGCGGCTCCATGATAGTGCACAGTCCAGTCGTAGATCCACTTCCCCAGAGAGTTGGAGTCAAAGACACTTCCCAGTAGCATGATGGGCTCCTCAGCGGGGTCCCAGTTCTTGAGGGAATATCCTGCAGGGATTCGGTGTTTCTTTGCATCTGCTTCCGTTGCCTTTCTAGGTCCGGCAGCGACTGGCTTCTTCTTGTGGGAGCTGGAGGGACGGGTGGTAGAGGGACGCTGAATTGGTACAGCAGATGCTGAAGGGTGGCGGGTGTGGTGGCCTACCCTCGTGGCGGAGCGAGCTGGAGGCTCGTCGAAGTGTGGGTACTCGGCTCTTTCTTTCTCGAAGAACGACGACGGCATGCCCTGCGAACGGTAGTAGTGATCAGTGCCATGTCCCGGAGCAGCATAGAAAGATTCTCTGCGCTTGCGACTTTTGGACTCCGCAATCAACACGCATCTGACCCCATCGATCTCGAAGTACTCGTCTTCGTCGGAGTCCCCATGAGGGGCCCGATGGTATGAGAAGGAGCTCCGTCGCTCGCGCCTGGGCATGTGATGCGACCCCATTGAGAAACTGTGCTTTCGCGAACTCACATTCGGGCTTGGGCCGGTGGCATACTCGCCGTTGCTCTTATATCGGGGCGAGAAAGCGGTCGACGGTCGGAAGTTGGGAAAGTCAGTGCTGGCGTTGCGAACATGAGCTCGTGTAGCCGGTCGTTGGGGGGTCTGAGCTGGGCAAAATGGGTAGTGACGTGGCGAAGGAGTTGGTGAGGGACTCTGTACGTCGTAGTAATAACCCGAATCACCACCTCGAAGAGGGGTCCCGTATGGCGACCCGTAACTCATCTTCCCTGACTCTTGCGCGAAGCTATCCCGCTGTAGTCGTGAGATGTTGTCGTATTGACTCGTTCGTGAGCGTGGTCGCTCCAATGCGACTCGATAGTATAAAATAGGGTGGGTTTATTCTTGATTTTTTGTGAAAATTAAATGGCGCCTGTGTCGTGACGCTGGAGGAAGTGACACCTGTCACCTTGGTATGTGGTCGGTAGGAAGAGGAGAGGAAAACCGTCTTCTTTGAGAGAACATGTCAAGATTTGGTGTTTATATCCCCCGGGAGGATTGGGCATCAAAGTCGATCGATGGTCGACTTTGAACGGTGGTGTTGGAAGTAGCTGGATTGTTCTTTAAAATCCAGACTGAGAATTCGCTTGGGACAGCGAATATGAAATACAAATAATGTGTTTTCGAATGATTGATGAGTCAGTGTAGATGGCGAAAGCCAAATTTGGTAGAACAGTTTTGAACGCTGGAGGTGGTTGGGCAGGCGAAGTGGCCTTGTTTAATAATAACAGGATTATTTGGAGCAACCAACAGACGGCCGAAAACTTTTTTTTTTTTCAACTCTCGGGGGGGCTGGCAGGGGTGTACCAGGAAATAGACAGGGGTGCCCTACCCAGGCCTAATCCTAGCCTAAAGGCAAGGTACCTTGGCAGGCTTGAAGTGTGTACGTAGTACGTATTTCGATACGTACTCCTCGGGCTGGGTGTGTGCGAAACTGGCCTAAGACAGGGGAGTAGGTCCAACAATAGTCCACTGTGCAGATATTAGTCACTACCAAGGGGGTAGAGACTCTCGTAGAAGGAACACAGCCACAACGTCTAAGAAGAATCCGCTCGCACTTTGTCTCTGTTTCGGTACCCAATCGTTTCGCTGACTCGTCCACTGTGCGCTGAAGACACTATTCAATTCAGCTATTGTTGCTGCGAATCGGTCCGCTTAGCACATTTAGTACTAAGTAATTCGCCAACTTTAGAGGTCCAGCAGAAATAGATAAATAGGCAAATAAAAGGCCACGCTTCCACAATATCGTCGTATGGCTTCGGATACCTAGGGATCCTCCTAGGCGGCGAAGATGATTACGATGACGTTCGGGATGAGCGCGCAATTATTCCCAAATACCCTGTCACTCGACTATCTTAGTTCAGGTAATTCGAACGCTTTCCATCATAAGGGTCATCGTAATAGATATGAGTCCCGCTGTCCCTGGTAAAAAAACGGAAACTCTGAAAATTTTATTGTGCGACTGTCGAATGACGATGCTTTCAGGATCCTGGGCAGCAGGGTTGTCGAGATTTCGGTGCCCTTAGCGAAATTGGAATAATGATTTCCTTACTCCGTGGTGCTGCGCACCGACAAAGTCCCAGCAATACGGACCGTATCAAAAAGAAGAAATAAAGAAAGCGAAATTTTTTTCCTGATTCAAGGGCTGGTCAAAGATCCGTCGGCAAAGATTCAGATTCAAGGGCCCCTGTATATATTGAGGCGCAATAGAGACTTGCGACGTAGGTATGTATATCGGAGATAAGTATATCGTAGCTCTACTGTTTCGCATAAGAGAGAGCTTATTAGATTCGTTCCAGGTTGTTAATGGCGCACACAAATAGGATTGAAATGCAGTCCTTCTGACTAAGCCAAGCCGAAGAAAAATCGAAAGGGAAGTGGTGGTTTAGTCGGATTCGATTGATGACGGGAATGCGGCGGATGACACGGTCTTCATTCACCGGGGACTTATGATCTTTTTCTATCAAACGATATCGGGTGAGTTATGGTGAGTGGTTCAATCAGATATTCGGATGCTCGTTCATGTAGGTGAGTTTTGTGCGATCCGGCCACGGGTCTCCAACGGGTGTCGGCAGCATGCGGGGGGCACATATGCTTTTTTTGGTCGGTTAATCGCAGCGCCGGACTAAAAAATAACGGCTGCTGATTTCTGGTAGGGAATTGAGATGTCCCCTCCAACGTCAAAACATCATGCCTTGGTAGGTATATAGTTGGGTGTCACCGTATTTGGTAAGATGAAGGAGATATTATGATGTAAGAAGGAAGAGGATAAATCTAGGAACGAGCACGGGCGCTACCGAATTATATGTATGGATAGGTCGAGATCTAAGAGATAGCAACTTCCTATGTACCTATCTCCTTGACTGGCAGAAGGCAGCAGGAGCAGCAAATTACTATCAATAGAAACATATACAGCCAAGACCAAAAATCCACAGGTTCATAATTCTAATGACCACTAAGAATTGATTATAAATGAGGTACATTCTTTGAAATGTGGAAGTATGGGGCATGTGGATAAAAGCTTTTGTACTTGTTTCTATTGATAGTAATTTGCTGCTCCTGCTGCCTTCTGCCAGTCAAGGAGATAGCATCAGACTGTGAGGGCAGGTAGGCAGGTGTCGTAGTTCCCGCGCGGGGAAGGTGGGTGGATGCGTAAATGCGGGTAACGCCTAGGCCAAAGTGCATACATCCAATGTATAGGATGCATTAATAGGCTGCATACTAAAGTACCCGTCTATACCTATTACTAAACTATAACTATAGTACCACCACATCTCTCATCATCACAAACATTTCCTGCATATATATTTGTTAGGTGCATACTCTAAGAATAGTCGCGACTGTGATAATCCCCCACCTGTGAAGCTGAACGAATATTTGCAAATTGCAATAGGCACCGCTTGCCTCAGTTTACATATCACTTACAACATTTGACATCATAGAGTATTCCTTCTTAATATCTTATTTTATCCGTTCCCACGTATTATTGATGATGAATATATTCGTGTATACGCAATCCTATGGTTGACTCATTTTTTGCATCTTGCCTCTTAGTACGTATTCGATCTCGGTAAACTCGGTACTATCCATATCGGTGGCGTGGAAGATGGTGGACTGAATTGGAGGGTTGGAAGAATCTTACACACCATTCAAGCCCACAGAGTATCATCCGGCGCTTCTATCCTTGATATAATCAACAAGTGTTTCTTCTTAGGCTTAAAGGAGAAAAGTCTCAAGCTAGAAACATACAACAGGAACTTTGAAATCGTCAGTGCGTCATCTATGAAATATGATTCACAATCCACCTTGCAAAAAAATACATACTACATAGTATCAAGATTCATTTAACCTAACGAACCCCTGAACCGGCGATAGTTCGCTGTAAAGAGAGGGTCATCTGCACCATGATGCATACGCATGCGGGGAAAGGGCCAGGAAAAGGCCAGGAAATAGAAGAAAACGTGGAGATCACAGCATATGGCCTCTCTCCTTTCCTCTCTCCAATCACCTTCTCTTTCGTCATCATATATGATGTCGATTAACAACAGCATCTAAAAATCTCAGATCTACTGTCTACTTCATTGGCTACAGACCTAGGCAGATATATCGCATGCGTACCTAGGTAGCCTTGATACCTCCAGTCTATTACATAACATAGCTCGGGTTGGTCAAAAACCCGCCACAGCATGCAAGTAGCTACCGCACTTACCGGTAGCCAAAAGCGTGCGTTATATTACCTGCTAGCCACGTTTTTGATCGCCTGCTATCTGTCTTACTACGCATGGCTGACTAGCTATGTGCTAGAATAAGAAGCTAGTAATAGTACTTACGGCAAAGGTAGACAACCAAATTTGCTGAATACCTGCCATTATTAGGGCACAGACAGCCTTCCGGCTTCAATTTCCGACTTCCAAGGTTATCATATCCGGTAATTCATTGGTCGCTCAAGGACTTTCAGCCTCCGTTTCACCAAAACTGCTTGCTCTTATAATTCATCGAATATTATATCTTTTCGTTCCTTTTCTTCGTTACATCGTAATACGTCGTACAACTTCCTCACACCCTCTCGGTGTAAGCAAAGGGAATCTCGGGGTGGTTGGTCAATCAACTTGGGAGTTGTTACCTTGTTTCGGCCTTATTTCCCTCAGCTCAACGCCTCGAGTCCACCCGATTTTATCTATGTCCTTCCGCCGAGTCTAGAAATGGCTCCTCATGGCAAGAGATCCTTCCTGGGACAATTGCCTCAAACATAATGCCGAGGCGCTCTAATCTTCGGGATCAAGTGATTGGCCTTTTTACTATTAAAAAGAAACCTAGTCGACGCCTCAATTATCGTGGCTAGAATTAGTAGATTTTATCATGAGACTCGAAACAGTAGGATTTCGTGCAACAGACTCATACTTATTGCTACCCCAGGATCCTACTTCGTGCTGCAATATGTACGATACAGACCGAAACTACGGCTAAGCACCTGCAAACCCGCGAACAAACACTACTACCTATGTAGAGAGGCTCCCGGGTTGTCACGCTAGAGTGGACACTTAATTACCTAATTCCTGTCTTCTTTCAACAGTTCGAGAGCTAGGAGTCCGGGCTGGCTCAGTTGACGACCACTAATGCTTCCTCGGTGAGTGCCACAGTTAGCGATCGGTACTGCTTTACTGCGTACGATTTCATATTCTCCATACAGTACGGGAGGGACTGTCCTAGTCTTTTAGAGCACGATCAAGCCGCAGATGTTCTGGAGCTATCGACTCGGCGGAGATTACACCCACTGCCGCGGGTCAATCCAACGGTGGACCAGCTTGGCTGGCGTGCGTGCCGAATCCATGCAGCCATGAGTGAAGTACATTAGGCGTGGACTTTAGTAGGTACATACATATTTCCCGGTCTTTTCTCTTGCCCCATCCATACATGGTACACTGTACACTACCTAGACGGGACAGAGATTGCTCCCCGTGCACGGCTGCATTCACCGGGGGCACACCTTGACGGCCCCCAACACCCCTGACACCCTTTTCTAGAACTGCACCCCCTTATTTGGGTGTACTTATGTAGGTACTTTCTTTTCTTGTCCCGGTCTGGATATGACCAATCCACTTTCTCATTTCTTGATACGACATAAGAGAAGAAAATTTTTTTATTCCCAAATATTTCATTTCCTTCCCTTCGCTGCGAGACATGCGAAAGGAGAGAGGATGGGAATGGCCAGGATGGATACTGCTCTGATACAAAAAAATGTGACTCATACGAGTAGAACGTCATGTATGTTTATGTCCTGATGCCCTGCGCGTAAAGTCGCTGGCTGCAATGATGTCCAATATCTGTAAGCTGAAGAAACTCTGCAAGTTGTTTGGTCAATGGGGACCCGACTTGGGGCCACACTTCATGCATCCGTGCATATCCCGATTGGAGCGAGCAGGGGGGCTTTAAAGGTCGACCCCCCGTTCAAGCCACCTAGTGTTTATTTTATCGTGATATTCTTTTTCTGATTCCGTACCCAACAGCCAATATCTTGGCCACATTGTTGAATAGCGGTGATTCTCCACCACAGCTTTCAACAAAACAAAAACAACGGTCGACATAGACAGGAGACCTCACCAGACGACTCTGGCACGATAACGAAATAGATCCTCTTTCGCTTCTGCCACTCACCGACTCTTGACAGCATGTAGCTGCAGCATATTCGGAACCTTTTTTGTTCATGCCTTGCATGCAGATTGCAGGTACCGTCCCTGGTCGAGTTGTCTCTGTGACTGACGTATCGACGGCGCACAAAAAAAAATTCAGAAAAAAATATTTTGGGATTGGCATTGGAGAGACGACCCCTCTGCCCCTCTTCAGCCCCTCCGAACGAGACGAAAGGGGGAATACGTGTATAGGTGTCCTTCGAGGCCATGATTACGTAGCTGATGGCTTCGAATTCTTTTCTCCTTCCTTTCGAGTCTGTGCTACAATCCTGATGCGATACAAGCCAGAGACGGCGTCAAAATGGCTCTTGGAGACACAGCTGCTGGGCCTATCAAACCTATCGCGACACCACCATTAAGTTAAGTATATATGGCTACTCCAACCATAAGTAGGATCCTAGTCGCACGTGTTTGGTATCCGACGAAAACGGGCGGCTGTCAATTTCCATAACTAGAACAGTCGTGATAAGAAGCCTTGCTGTCTATCCCTCTGCGTTGTTCAATCCAGACACAATATCCCTGTTCTCGCTCACCTGGCCCCCCTTTTCGTCATTGTCTCGCGGGGCTCCGAGATGTTGATTCGACATTGTCTCGCACATCGAGATTATAAGAATGCCGTTATAATCGGCCAAATGACAAGATGCCTTTCCAAAGTTGGGTGGGCTGCGGCCTCCATCTGTCTCCCTTCACACTTCACCTAGCCAATGCTGTGTCTAGGAGCTCAACTCATCCCGCGTACGCAGCACGAAGGGCAATCATCCTACGAGGCCACACGGGCGGTGATACATCGGATAGCTGAATAGCCGGGACCGCGCGCCGAACCGGAGTCTCTTATTTGCTATGAGTTTTGCGCACTGCCCGGAATCGCCTGCTATTATCTTGAAAATACAGGTAGGTACTGCACAGCACGGTCGTACGTCAAGCAGGCCACAGGTGCATACTCGAGGTCACTTCGTAACCTACAGCATTCCATTAGGAAATTTAGAATTCGCGACCCAGAAGCCTGGGTATGCCGTATGCATTGACGTGTCACTCATATAGACCAGACGAATGCATATAGCGTTGCGCGCTTCTGCTGTGGCTGTGTCGCTATATTGTCCTATCACCTCTATGAAGCCTAAGCTCTAGCATGTGACGATGGAGCCAAGCTGGCCCTGTATGCAAGCGTAACCAGGGTATATCGCCACTCCACTTTGTTCCGGAACATTGCCTTTTTGAACCTCTGCCTTATTTTCATCATCATCGTTCTGACGAATGCCCAACTCTCCCTATCTATCTCCAACCTCCATCGAACCCGATCAACTGTCTTCCTAGGGTTAAGACGGAATCGCCGGCACCACCGACTCCTCGCTATGTTAGCAGATGACACATACTTCACCCTGCCGTTCGCTAGGAAAAGCGAGGAGAGCCGGGGCGGGCAAATCAGAAGTCTGCGACGGGTACGGGGAGACTCCAAAGTTGGCAGGCACGCGGGCGGGAAAAAAAAGGCCCCTAAGAAAACGATACTTGTGTGCGGGAATTTCGATGGCAAGCGCCTCATCATGGTAAGTAATGGATGACGATAACCGCACGCCTCCTTCATTCATTACCATGTAGCGCAGTTCCCGTAAGTCCGATATCCATCTATCAATCTACCAGAAGTTTTCTCTCGATGGGCCCTACGCAAGAACCATATTCAATAATACGACGCATTGGATATGTTGACTGGATACCGCAAGGGCGCTAGCGAGTTCCTTGCTTGTCTATCAAGTTTCACCGCTGTGGGCGGTGACTCACCGCAGACGGGCTTCGATTCGCTTGATGTCCAACGGGATCCGGGGCTCGGACGCCTTCGTTTCGACAGCGCACCGAATCAAAATAAACAGCCCTAGCATCTCACGCAATATCGCCACTATGCTGCTGGCTCGTCGTGGGGCCTCCTAGACTTCGTTCGTCAATTCCACGATGAAGGTGACGAGGACGAGAGCGATGTTGACGACAACGATGAGTAGGTAGGTAGCACAACAGTATTCGCTGGACTTGGTTGTGAATTTAGCCAGTGAATTTTGCTGGCTTTGTTCACGATATAGCTGAACAGGCAGCAGCCTCGCAATATGCCGCCCGGTGCAACACTAGAGAGGCGAGGGTGGGGGCGGTTGGGGCGCAAGATGAGATGCGATCCGATACTTCGGTATGCTTTCTCATCACACCTTCGATGCGTTCTATATTACGCGCCTAAGCTAGGCCTATCGAACCTAGTAGCCTTGCCTTGTCCGTCACATCCCACGCCGCGTCACTCGCCAACCTATTGCCTGCCTCACTCCAACCACCTATTTTCCAGCAAGGCTGTGGATTATCGTCCACCGGTTCTGATGTCGCACTATTCCAGGCCTTCGCAGACAGGCAGCGGCGGTGCGTATTCCATTCGCACGACTACGTCTTGAAGGCGTTTGTGTGATACAGACAATACTAGCCCGGCTTGTACAACAACCACTCCATGACTTACTCGTCCTATGAGTCACATGAGACACTCTTACACCCACGCCCCCGAGCCTGCCTGTCATACCAGATTCACGAAACCGGACTGGTCCGTCGCGAATATCAGTCAATATCGACAGTGCCAGTGTACTGTGCCGCCCATCTCGGCGCGGCAGTGAGATCCGTGGAGGTGGCTGTGCACTCTCGTTTCCATATTACATCCCGTGTCAAGTGACTTAATTTGACGACGTGAGCCATAATGATAGGACCTCTCCATACTTCCCACAAACATTAGTCGCTGATACTATAGACTACTACGCGTCGGACTCTACGCCTCTGCGCCTACCGTCGGTTGCCTCAGTCGCGATAAAAATCCGGTGGGGGAGACGAAGCTGAGTGAGTAGGAGCTCCCACGTAAGGGGGAAAGACTAGCCGTTGTGGCGAAGGTTGTGCCAGATGGCCCAGATGGAGCTTTCCTGGGCACGGTTCCTGACTAAACGTGGTCCCCTATAGATGAGATTTGGCGGGCTGATCAGTTTGCTGTCGAAAGTTCCACCAAGAGTGTCACGAGGTATGCCGATCTGATCCTCCACAAAATACGGAGGACCGGAGTAGTTTGCCTCGACCCTCGTATGCGCAAAATGCTGTTAGAATTATATAATTGTGTAGCTTTTCCCATTAATCCAACATAAGGATGACCCCTAATCCAGCTAATTGCTCATTAGGTCGTCTTTAAACCCAACGCCCCTATAGTTCTTAGTTGTCGTACATATGGTTTAAAGGCATTATTTCTATTCCTACTGTATTTTTCGTTCGTGCTCTTCTTCCGTAGCTCCCGATCATCCACACATCATCTTGAAAACGACATTACAGACGATTTAGAGGATATTCTACTCTGCCCTTGGCAGCGGCAGTTGTCATATGGCTAGGGAGTACGAGGCGATTGCTATTTTCAAGTGCCGTTCCATCAGTGCCGTTTCATCAGTGCCTGCCCATCCAGATAACGCCATATGTCTCGAGTTGGTTCAATCTCGAACACCTTGGGATCGTATTAGACATATACTACCCACACCGCAGTTTCAACCTTCAAGCTAGGTAGGGAAGTCTCAAGTAGGGCCTCAACATAGCGATGACGTTTCTAATAATTATATGTCAAAAGAGATGGTGGGACATAGAGTGCATGACATGACATGGAATAGTCGGTTTGTCATCCCGTTCGATATCAATTTAGTGTCGTGGTATGTAGATTGCGTCTATAATATAATGACGAAGACCTTGGCGCTCGTATTCTCACTCTATATGTTTCAGTTTATAGTACTCATTACATTTTCCTAAAATAGTGCTCTGTGTAGTACTTATTCGCTCTTCTGTCGTAATAGCTGCCCCTATTCTTAGATAACTGCATTCGAGTTTCTCATTTATATGGATTTGATGTGATTAAAAAGCTGATTCATTGAGGTCAAGATTATGGTCTACTGGTTCCATAGATTGAAATTTCAGAAGCGCATCTTATATATGTAATCAATCTGGATAATGAGGTCACTCGGTCCTTACCAGTGTAGGGCACCATCTCCGAGAATAAATGGAATGTACGAATTAGGCGCCGAAAGAGTTCATTCTAGCTAATTGTCACCAGATAGAATAATTGGGGGTTTTAAATTGATAATGAGATATTGAGATATTTGTTGCTTATACAACCCCCTTTCCGCTCCCCCGTAGAGAGCGAGATCACGACCTATCTATGGATGTAAACATCGCGAGCGAAGAAACTACACGTATAAATATATGTAGGATTAATCATGTGCTTGGTTCTTAAACGAGTGTCATCCTTGATGTGCTGCCACTTGGATAATTTTGGTCCCTCAGAAAGAATTTTGTACTTGCCATTCGAGGCCATAAACATTGAAATGACCGGATCGTAGACGATCCAGGGGTAAAATCCCGCCTCCTCATTGCCACGAACCCATTTTCCTCAGGCTGCCATCTGGAGTATCTCGATAATATTCTCCTTCCCGAGCTTGACAGGGTTCACAGCAGTACACGGGTCCTTCAGCGAATACGCTGCGAGGACGTCAAACTTATCGGCCCCAATGCCGAACTGACTCAGGCTCCGCGGCAAGCCGAGCGCGCTGACGAACAGGGCGACTAGGTCTCCCGGGTCTTTCGCTTCCTTGTCCGCCTCCTTCAGCCCAAGGGCGTCCACCACGGCCGGCTCGTCCCAGAACGCGGCCGCCACCTGCCGGAGCGAGTCCCGCACCTTCTCGTCGCCGTGCGCCCAGTTGTACTTCATCACGAACGGCAGCATGATGCAGCTCGTCTCGCCGTGCCCCACGCCCATCGGGCCGAGCTGGTGTCCGATGCCGTGGCTCGCACCCATGCCGTTCAATATAGCCTTCGTAGCATTCTTGACCGCGAGCTGCGTCTGCAGGCGCGCGTCGAGGTCATCCCACTTCTGCTTGGTCTTGAGCAGGCCCACCAGCAGGTCCCGGAGAGCCGTGGCTAAATCGGCGGTCTGCTGCGGGCTCGCGTGGGGCAGGTTCGCGTACAGGCCCTCGACGCAGTGGTCGACGCCGCGCACGCCGGTGGACAGCCAGAAGCGCGCGGGCGTGGAGACCGTCAGCGCGGGGTCCAGCACCACGATGTCGGCGGTCATCGATTCGTGCATCAGGTTCCTCTTCTCAAAGGTCTGCATGTTCGTCGCCGCTCCGCCGGGGGTCCATTCACCGCCCGACAGGGACGTCGGCACGAAGATGACGGGGGTCTGCGCCGGCTTCACCTCGGAAGAGGCGTTGGATAGGTTGGTGAGGTCCGCTGGGCATTTCTTGAATAGCTCGTTGGCCCCTTGCATGTCTGATACCCCGTTTGCTGCGAGGAGGCGCGCCACTATGGCGGTGAGTTAGTAATTGGATTTATTGCCCCTACGTAGAGTATTCAGATGGGTTAAACGTTTCTAGTTTCACGGGGTAATAATTCTTTGACGGACTCAATTGAAAGATCCAAATTCTCGAGGCATGTCAAAAAGGGGGGATGATATTAATGCTACATACACTTGACACCGTCTGAGATGGACCCGGCCCCAAGAGTGATGATGAGATCCGGGTTCTTGGTCTTTAGCTCGTCAGCAACGGCAAATACATCTTCCCACGGAGTGTGAGGAAGGATTCCGTAGCGAACGCCGATGATCTTATCTCCGAGGGCGGATTGCAGCGCGGTGAAGGACTCCGTCTTGCTGATGGACCTCGACACGACAACATAAATACGTGAAGCATGGTTAAAGGTGTTCTCGGCGTGATGAGCACAGGCCTTCTCGAATGTCAAGCCGTAAGATATGTAAGGTTTGGGCTTTGGTAGGAAAGCGGCAATGTAGGTTTCGCCTTGCGCTGCCATAGTGATTCTAGCCTTGTTTCAGCTTGTCAGCACTCTACCTTAATACGAAGCTTGATGATAGAGTTCGGACTAAGTGACAGAGCGTATCAAGGCCTTTTCAAGAACCAACTGGTTTTCTAAAAGATGAAGCTGTATGAATGATGGATAATATGTTAGTTGGTCTAAGAGGCGTGAACAACCCATAATGATAATGGGGTTACTTCATCGTTTCTCGGGTATTTTTAAGCATTTATAAATGATGTAAGTTTACCAATTCCCCGTAGCAGGACGGAGCCGATGCGCTTTCCTCACACTCCCGTCATACAGCACGGTGCTACTGACGTGAGTTTCTACTCCCGATAAGTCCGCCTAACTACCTAGGTACCTAGGTAAGTGTCATGTAATCCTTGACCTTTAGTGTGTATAAAAAGACGGGACGTCTAAAGTACAGGTAGGAAAACATTTGTTTAAACATATGAATCTAATCTCAATCATTCTGTTGAGCTTATGATATTACTTATAGGTAGTATATATGGTGTCTTAATGCCTGTGCTCAATGTTAAGGTTAGGTTCGTTCCTGTATGTCTACAGTGGTTTTACTTACGCTTTCAACCTATATAGAAGAATATTCTACAATCTATCTAATCATGTAGAAATAAAATGCGTTAAATTCTTATTTTCTACTATGATTTGTCGGATTATCACTTGTGAAAATGGTGAAATGTTGTTGTGGTAGTGAGAGTAAGGGAGCAGGGAATGAGAATTACCCAATTCAGGCAACACACTTGATGAAGAGCCAATCGGAGCATAGGAGGTTAGCCCGGGTCAAGACAAATTTAACACTACACTACCTAGGTACTCTAGGTAATTAGACGAAGTCTCTTTGCCCTGAGAGCCTCTGCATACTCTCAGATACCTAGGTAGGTACTCAGATAATCGACTTGAACAGCGTTCCAAGGCTGTATCTATTTTCAGCCGATGATCTCATGATCATGGGGAAATACACCGGAACCGATTCGGCTAAGTAAAGATGTGTATTCCATACTTACAGTTGATTGACAACCCAATCAATAGCACTTATTCACTCACTTCCCAATTCGTCGTTTAAGTCATAACTATGTCATACAGGAATATAGGCAATGAGTTCCATACAACGCCGTGAGATCGCGGGCTACGAGATTGCGGGGGAATAAGCAAGTCACCCAATAGGATACCCCTAATCCCATGTTCCGGCATGAAGTGAGCCGGTATACCACTAGCGGATGTCCCCAGAAGTATCTTATGAGGAAACAAGCTTGAAGGATGGATGGTTGATGGCACGGCCCCTAAGGTGTTATATCGGCAAGTCACATAGCCCCGCGCATGCGTATCAGACCTACCTACCTAAGTACGTTGCTGCATGTAAGCTGCATCTCATATACGCGAATCCGACCCAATGCAGCGATGTCGTTCACAGACTCGCTATTCAGAAACTCGTTCTGGAGCTACGAAACACATGACATCGTACTCCGCCGCCTAAGCCAGATCCACACACCGACGGACGATAACCCATCGGCGAACCCACCGGAGCGTCAGTCTAGATTCTCCATCAGCAGCGATGATAATCAACATACGAGCTCGGGATCTTCCAACGTGGCTGGTTCGCAGCGGGTGGCTCACCACGACAAAGCCTTGCCACCCGTCCCGCGGGCTTATCACCTCACCAGGAAGCAGCGGAGACATGTGAGTGTGAGGAGCTCCGGGCTGAATGCCATCGACGAGATATCTTGGCCGATACCGCCCGGGATGAAAAATCCGCTGCGCCCACCCACAGCCCCAGTGTATATGGCGGAGAATATGTCGAAAGCACATGTATGCCTATTCGTTATGACGATATGTATGGCTCAGCTGTGTGCCCGTAAGCCCAATGACACCAGTGGCTTCCATTCAACAGTGGCTAACAAAAGCTCCAGAAGCAGGTATAGGCCAAACACTGGCTATTGTCCGCGAAATCGGAGTTAGCTTCGGCATCAAAAACACGAGCAACCTGATCTGGGGGTTTGCTGGTTATAGCCTGGCAATTGGCACCTTCATTCTCATAGCAGGCAGGCTAGGCGACACTTATGGGCACAAGCGGATATTCCTTATTGGATTCGTTTGGTCTGCCATCTGGTCTGCCATTTCGGGGACGGCAGTCTACTCGAATTACGTCCTATTCGTAATCTCTCGGGTATTTCATGGTCTGGGTGCTGCCCTTTCCCTTCCCAATGGCCTCGCTCTTCTCGGAGTGGCATACCCTCCAGGAAAACAGAAAACCACGGTCTTTACCTTCGTCGCGACTATGGCACCCGTAGGT
The DNA here is from genome assembly GCA_022578535.1 of Jackrogersella minutella. NCBI lineage: Eukaryota > Fungi > Ascomycota > Sordariomycetes > Xylariales > Hypoxylaceae > Jackrogersella > Jackrogersella minutella. The sequence continues at coordinate 119,517 of MU388272.1, forward strand.
ATAATCATTGGAGCAGCAAGCGCGAGCGCATTCGCGATAACTTGGTGGCCGTGGGCATACTGGACATTCGCGGTGACACTGCTTGTTATTGCTGGAGTAGGACATTTCGTCATCCCTAAATCTACCCAGAACATCGACTTACCTGATGGTTTTGGAGCAACAGTATCTGAGCTAGATATACCAGGAGCGATCACAGGAGTTTCAGCCCTTGTGCTGATAAGTTTTGCTTGGAATCAAGCTCCTCTCGTTGGGTGGCAGGAGCCGTATCTCTGGATCGCACTCATTCTCGGTACTCTACTTGCCATGGTGTTTGTGCTAATTGAGAATTATTATGCCGCAAAGCCGCTCATCCCATTCTACGCGCTCTCGTCCGACGTTTCTTGCATCCTTGTTGCAGGCGCGTGCGGCTGGTCGTGTTTCGGGATTTGGGCCGCATATACTTGGCAGTTTGTTGAAAACATTCGTGGTATCTCACCGCTTCTGGTATGTTAAGATGCGTTTGAAAATGGTGTAGATGGCTGACTCCAGTTGAATTCTAGGCTACAGCTTACGTGAGCCCATGCATTGTGGTTGGTTGTCTGGCCACAGTGTCAGCGGGCCTTATTCTCCAACGATTGGGGCCATCTATCGTCGTATTCATCTCGCTCTTGTGCTTCGTATTGGGATCTGCGCTTGTCGCGACGATGCCTGCTGTGCAAGTTTACTGGGCTCAATTGTTCTTTTCTGTGTTGTTTGTGTCTTGGGCGATGGACACAGGCTTTCCCGCCACGACATTAGCTCTGTCAAATGCCGTCGAAAGAAAACACCAGGGCATCGCGGCGAGCCTCGTCAGTACCGCAATGAACTACAGCATTTCTATCGGCCTCGGTGTCGCTAGAACCGTAGAGTCCTACGTGATCATAGGCGAGCCTTCGATAGCGAATAAGCTGGTTGGGTACAGAGCCGCTTTGTACACGGCAGTCGGCCTAGCAGGTTTGGGCGCATTCGTCTGCTTTGCCTTCCTTTTGAAAACCTTGTGGCATAAGCGAGGGCGATGCTGTAATTGCCCTGGAGCGGTATAAAGCGCACCAATTCCAGGTACCTAGGTAGTTGATAGGTACTCTCATCGACCGAATTGAGCCTATCATAAGGCATAGCCGTACCCAAGGATCTCTGGACCGAGGCCTGGACGAGTACCTAGGCAGCTACATAAGTAGATTATTAGGTACATAGATAGGACGGGCTGGTAGGATACGAGCTGGGTAAGCTGAACCCATTTACTTTACTCCTAACAACAACATACATCCTGCTGAAATGAGTAGTCAAGGGACTGCCTTCAGGTACAGGTACAGGGTGTCTTGGCAGGGACTTGTATGTAAGAAGGGCTTCCCCCATCACTCATTCAGTCAGATAATCAAGTCAATACAACAACATATACCTCATATACCGTATCTTTCAGCACATCCCAAATTATGAAGCCTTTCTCATGTGGCCGACGACTAGCGAAGTCTCAAACTGGGAGCAATCTTGCATGGAATGGTTGAGTTAATACAGGCCAGTATAGGTTAATTAAACAAGATTCGATTTATAAGAGCCGTTATGTGGCAACATGCTGCGCCAAAAGGATATTCATGTTGCTTTTTACCTGACACGACAGAAGGGCATTCCGCCCTCCTGATGCTAATCCATGCCACAGCCACGCGAAGGTGTACAATTGCAGGCGGGTTCAATGTTGATTCGAGGCATAAATGGGACCCTCAATCGACCTGAACGGTCTGGTCTGGACATTGCTGATATATTAGAGCCTTATCCAACTTTGTTCAATATTTATCTTACCCATATACTGCCGCGGGACCGTTGACATCGTCCACCATGGCGGAGGCGATCGCGATGCTAAGCCTCGCTTGCACCACGATGGCCCTCCGGAACGAGGTCTCGCATCAAACATGCAACACCTTTTGGTCCTCGTTTCGACTCTAGAGGAAGGGATCAACGACTCTAACATTCGCTGGGAATCGAATAATGTAGAGTCACAGAAGCAACTGACCAGAATCAGACTCAAGACCCTAGCAACAGATCTGGTCAGAGACACCAAAGAGCTGCAGAAACTACTTCAGAGGGTCACGACAGCCGATTCGACGAGACGGGATTTTTTGGTCCTCCCAAATGTACGGGGACTCGAAGAAGAAGAAAAAAGTCCCCAAAAATTTTAGACATAAAACCCACTGAACTCTAGCGTGTAATCACGTTGACATTGACGGAAGCAATATATATAACATCCTAGATCAATCATCTACCATCAAGTAGCCCATCTCTGATTATAACTGGCATCTATCCCCTTATTAGGACCTAGGTAGACTACCTGTCTAATAACTAAGAGCTCATATTCGATCTTCATTGATTTGTTATGCAGTAAAGACCATTTCGCATATACCCCACATTATGCATCAAGACAGTACTACGCATGTGAAAGTACTTTTGCCCCACTTCCAGCCATCAGGTGTTACACAACGGGAAGAGCTATGGCCAAAATGACGTGTATGTTGCCCCTCGTTCCTTCATTACAGGCTTGTGACGAGCAAGAGGCCAAGAGAATCAGGTGTTAAGGAATAATCGGGAAGCCGCGCGTTGACGAGGCCTCCAAAACTGCAGCTTCTCGACTTCTTCATGTTTTGTTTTATTTCATTTGGTACATAATCTACTTTTACTCTTCCTTAACCTTTACATAACAACATCTCATCTGCATACTCTGCCACATCGTTTTCATTCGCATATCAAACTACCCCTCAATTTCCTTCACAACCTACCTCATCATGGCTGCTAATCTTACTGTCCTGGTGAAGAACATCAACGCCGAGGCGGAGGATAAAGAGGTCAAGGACTTCTTCAGCTTCTGGTGCGATCGCTCATCTTAATTCTGTGGTATTTATTGTTTACTAATTTTTATTTCTTTCAATAGCGGCAAGATCACTGAAATTAAGATCACGCCGGGCGAGGGCAACACCAAGGATGCCAGCGTCACGTTCGAGAAGGAGACGGCTGCTAAGACCGCACAACTTCTAAATAACACTCAGCTTAAGGGGTCGCAGATTTCTGTAACTCCTGCCGATGGCAAAACCGACGACGGCACTCCCCATACCACTAATGCTGACCGCGATACCGACGAGATTACCCAAGAAGAGAAACCTAGAAGCCGCATCCTAGCAGAATACCTTGCTCATGGATACGTCGTTGGTGATGCTGCTCTTCAGCGCGCCATCGAGCTTGATCATAAGCATGGTGTCACCAACCGCTTCATGAACACTTTGATGAACCTTGACTCGAAGTACCACGCTACCGAACGTGCCAAGGCGACCGATCAATCATACGGCATTACCAACCGAGCCAACACCCTCTTCAGCGGCATTAACTCGTACTTTGAGAAAGCAACGAGCTCTCCTACCGGCAAGAAGTTGGTCAAGTTCTATACCGATAGCCAGCGTCAAGTCCAAGATATCCACGCTGAGGCGCGCCGTCTTGCCGACCTCAAGAAGGAAGAGCACGGTGGCAACGCATACAAAGCTTCGGGGCTTGAGAGAGTCTTCGGTAAGGGGAAGCAACAAGACACCCAACCAGCTACCTCTGGCGATGCTACCTGTGAGTCTTATTTTCATAAACGCATAATAAATCCGGCATTCTATGGTTGGTGAAATGTCATCGGAATTGTCGGAAAGATCATACAAGGTCCTGAAAATTTGCACCAGAACAACGGCTGACAATTTCTCCCTAGCTTCCGTACCTGCGCCTGGCCCTAAGGCTGGCACGGAGGAATCTACCCCTCTAGCCACCACAGAGGCTATCCCCGCAAAAGCACCTGGAAACGAGAAGGCATAAGGAGAATGGGATCCATTAGAAACAATATGGCGCTGTTACGAAGTATTATGATTAGGGCGGCTTATTTCTGTGTAGCTTCATGTTAGTGAGCTAATGCAATGCGATTGTGCGCTGCACGATTTATTTCTCGTGATGAATCACCCCGTGATAATTGTTGCTGTACATCTGTATGATGCCAAGCAGCCTAGTAATTCCGCGAGCGGCTATGCTACCTGACAGCCCTTCGTAACGGACCTATCTGTGGCTGCCTTATATCAAGATAGCCACCAAAAGAAATAGCGATGCCGAATACATCAATCTACATTTTTATGATCAGAAGGTTGTGTCCTTCTAATCGACACACATAATAACGACTTGTGCTATGTACACCTAGGTACGCAGGTAGGCAGGTACACTAACGGGAGGGGGGGGGGTTTGGACATAATGTCAGCAACAGTCACCAGGCGTGGACATCATGTTGGCTTGTAACCCTTAAATGACGGTCA
>MU388273.1:0-85132 GCA_022578535.1 Jackrogersella minutella
AGTTGAGGATGAACTGTGACGAACCAAGCATGGGACATAGTACATCCAACACTGACGAAGTAAACTCGGACACAACAGGCACCATAATCGAGTTGAAAGGCAATGAAAAGGGGGGGGGCAAGGAAACGGAAGAGACGCATTCCATAGGTTAAGCCGTTAGATTAATAGAACTCTCGAGGAGCAGACATCCTTACATTTATTTACTACTGAATCCGTTGACTGCTCTTCCTGTGACACCGTACGTAGCTACTGGCAGGCTTGGCCCCAGCACTTGAAGAAGGTCATTAATGTAGGCATCGGAGCAGAGTTACTATTGTTGGAATAATTGTGAAACTAAACGTACGAAATTTTCATTGAATGGCTGTCTGGGAGCAAAAGGGAGAATTACGTAGCGATAGCAGCAGCAGACGCAGCAATGAGACGATGCAGGTGTTCACAGCCAAGCCAAGCATTTACCAAATCAGCCCCATATAAAGACTCCAGCAACCAATGAACGGCAAATCGCTAACCACCCTTATCTCAGTTAGCTCAGACCAGGGTTCGAAATTCTTTTGTACCAGATACATGGCACGGGCCAAGATCTAGCGCTAGCGGTGTGGCTGTGGCGAGCGCAGCGAGCCACCACGCAATGAGGCTAGTCTGAACTCACTGAGATAAACCCACCCCCCCAATCCCAAAACCGATTACATAAGACAGAATTTGCCAAAACTTTCAAGGACCCACAACTTTCGAAGGCTCACACCAATGAAAGAGCAGAACAAACGGCGCCTTACCAAAATTAGTAATTCTTATTTGACCAATCAGAAGCCTCAAAACCGAAAAAAGTGACAGGGATTTTGTTAGCAATCGCACTTTCCCCAGGGCAAAAAAAAAAAAAAACACGACCACAAGACCCCTTCGTAAACTCAGGGCATTTTGCTACTTGGGAATAGCGCAAAATCGAGTAAATGAATACGACGATCGTGTGCAGCCATTAGGTACCAGGTGTTTTAATACAGAGGACGCCTTCAAAAGTTTTTGCCATACAGGGATCCAGACAGCTGTCAAGAAAAGTGGGCCAGTTGACAGCCAGCTGGCCCCACAAAATCCTTCCCAGCTTTCAAGAGGATAACGCCCCCTCCCATAATCACTGGATCCAGGGTCAAACGTATAGTATGCACCACGTACGAAGGATGATATGGTGCCCTAATTCGCCAGATCTGAATTCTATCGAGTGTGCCTGGCCATACATGAAAAAGACCACAAGTCGGAAGGGGGCACCCAAGAATCGGGACGAAGGGATCAAAGCCTGGAAGGGCTGCTGGAGAGATATGCCCCAAAGCAACATTCAGGAGTGGATTGAGCGTATACCAATTCATATCCAAAAGATCATTGATCTTGAAGGAGATAATGAGTATAAGGAGGGCAGGGATATGTATAAGCAGCGTACGCGGAAGAAAGTAATATCTTTAAAACCACCAATGGCGAAAGAAGATGAGGATGAGGATAGCGCAGATTGGGTTGAAATAGAAGACATCGCAGATATAGAAAAATTGAGATAATATAAAGTATTCGATTTTTTACAATATAATCTATTTGGGTGGTTGAATATTTGGGTGGCAACTACTTATCCACCAGCTGTCTTGGCAGCTGTCGGAAGTGGGTCTGCAGCTGGTAGCTAAAATTACTATAGCAAAAACTTTTGAAGGCGTCCTCTGTATTCAACTTTTTATTATTATTCATCTTTAACAAAGTTGAAGCACATTGTTATAAGCTGTCAAATCAAGAAAAAGGTATGGACTACGTTGCTGTAGATAGTATGTTGACTTGGCATCTATAAGAGAACATAAATAATATTCACTATGTGAACATTTATCGCGATCTTCATCTCCTTTCGAGCTGCTCGTCAGATACTAGTACTCAGCAGGGCCCCGCCTCTTGCTTACGATATTTATACGACGACATGTCTGCCTACTTAGGGTTTATGTTTTCTTTCCAATGGCGCTTTTCACGTTCTTCGGCTCTTGTTTTATGAGAACATCTCCAATCCTATCGAAATCAGGTCCACGTTTGTCGGTTTCCAAGTTAAAAATCGAGATGGATAGTGTTCCACCAGGTGAGCAAGAATGGTGGTATTCTCGCTTGTTGAAGTAATCATACATAATCTTTCCGCTGACTTTTTTCTAAAGCGGCTTCATGGGCCGCCAGCCGGGATACCAAGCCAACTCGGCTACCACAGGCCATTGCTCACCGTGGGAACATGTCTGTATTTCCGGAAAATACGATGGCTGCGTTCAAAAGTGCCGTTGAAGTCGGTGCTCACGCCATTGAGACCGATACTCACCTATCGAGAGACGGTGTCATCGTATTGTCACATGTTAGCTATCTCTGGATATCATGGATCACGTTTCGAAATAGCTAACAACGTCTATAGGATGTTACCCTGAAACGCTGTTTTGGAAAGGCCTCAAAGGTTGCAGATTGCGACTGGGCTGAACTGAGCACACTCCGTACCTTGCGTGGGCCGAGACAACCCATGCCTCGTCTATTGGATTTGCTCGAGTATTTGGTCCAGCCAGGAAATGAACATATCTGGATCTTGCTCGATATAAAGGTAAAATAAAAAATTGAAAATCAGCGCAATTTCAAAGCCTCGATTATGTAGTCAGTAACGCATTCTGATACGTTCGTATAGACCGACGACGACGCAGCCAAGCTTTTGACTTGTCTGGCAGAAACTTTCGCTTCTACTCCAACACCACGACCTTGGAATCAACGAATCATACTTGGTTGCTGGGAGGTAAGCTTCTAATATATTCTACCGTGGAACAGTATCGTAACCCACTAGCAGGCAAACTACGTGGCATTATGCCTCAAAATTCTCCCAGGTTTCCCACTTGCATATCAAGGGTGGTCGACCTCGTTTACTACCGCTATGATGGCAGTTCCTAACCTAAATCTCGACATGTTATGTCAAACCCTCGCAACACCTAGTGGTTCTAAGATCATACCGGAAGCTAGAAAGCAGGGTCGGTTAATATTCGCTTGGACCATCAAAGAGGAGGAGTGGATGGAGTTAAGCATCCGCCAAGGACTCGATGGTGTAGTAACAGATGACCCCAAACTCTTCCTAGAAATATGCGATCGGTGGCCAAAGACTCAAGCCCGGAGTGTATTTACGAAGCGAACAGTACAGCAGTCCGCTCATTGGGCCTTCATCTGCTTTTTAGTGATGATCGCAGAGACTTTCAATCGCCTCACACGCGGCTCGCCGCAGGCCCAAGTAAAAAGGATACTCGGGGTTTAAGACTTGCATTTTGCCCCTAACTCGATGGTTGAGTTGATACAGCGTGGTTTCTTAGAATCAGGGCGGAATGCTATTAGGTGTGTGTGTGCCCCAAACATTTATTTTATATTCGATACGTGTTTACTAGGCATATAAATATAGATAATCAAAGGCTGAAAGAACGATAACCAGATGGCAGCGTGGTCACTCTACCATTCACACGTGAACGCCTGGCCATTCCAAGGGACAGTTCAACCTATACATCCATATTAATAGCATCGACTGTCTCCCCTTGGATCAAGTCATAAGGGATCCCATGAACCAGGTAGTTACCAGGAATTACGTCAGGTACATCCGGTTCAACTATTCTGATACGCCATTATGAACTGCCGGCATCCCTGCCTTAGTCATTCCTCGTGGTTTATATATAGCTTGCGTCTAGCCCCGGCTGTACAAACTAAACAACTTCCAGTCTGTCCCAATTCTTACTTCTCGTTTATTGTTAGCATTTATTGAGGCTTGGCTGGTACGGTATCATACCGAATAACCCCAACTACTTAATAATAAGGTATCCCGTCGGTTTTCGGCGTCCTCATATTGGATTACTACCGTCGCTCACGCAAGGTTGAAATCCGTGAAGGGCTCATTTAGAACGATGATCTCTACAGTCTCCTCGCGCATTTATAATCAATACCTAATATCATTCAAGTGCCGGTATCATAGGTTTTGATTAGCGGAGATGACAGGGTAAATCGCAATGGCCCCAATAATCGCCATGCCCACGACGTGCCGTGCCTATCACTGTGATTAGCATCCCTCCATTTATAAAGCGAATCCAATGTGTCATCAGCATCACCCCGCTTCATGGGCAACTTGCGGGCTGCGGGAATAGCAGTTATGGAAGGAGGGCAGCGGGGAGGTATTTATAACCTCACCTTGGCTGCAGTTTTGAGAACTCTACCGCCTCTGTAGTCAAGGCTCGCCAATGATATTGGGTTTCAAGACAAAATGTCGATGAAAATTATCCAACTCGTAGAACCCTTCCGAAAAGCCAGTCTACCGGAGTTCCTGACATTCATTACTCTACTAGTAAGTCGAGATCGATCATGTGATATGGTAACATATTAGCTAAACCTCGCATCCAAGCTCCTTACTATCGGGATCACGAAGGCCGTATATAATGTCTTCCTTCACCCCCTAGCTGTCGTACCCGGCCCCAAACTATACGCTGCCTCGCCTCTTCCGATAAGCTGGTCACGATACCAAGGCAGGCTTCCATACACGTTCGCCGAACTACATGAGAGGTACGGTCCCATAATACGGGTCGGCCCGGACGAAATCTCCTGCGCTGGTCCCACATCCTTCAAGGATGTCTACGGTCCTCGCTACGGTAAAGGGGGACTCCTGACCCGCGATACGCGGACCGCAACCCTCAAGGAGATATTCGGGGCTGTGGGAATGTTCCAAGCCGACGTGAAAGAACACGCCCGAATCCGCCGGCAGCTCAATCCTGCCTTCTCCGAGAAGGCGTCGCGGGAGCAAGAGCCCCTGGTGATGGGATACATCGACTCTATGATACGGAAGGTACGAAACGTCACGGCGAGGGGAGAGCCTGTGGATATAGAGAAATACACCATGTGGACGACGTTTGATATCCAGGGCGATCTTGTATTCGGGGAAGACGTGTTCAAGTGTATTGAAAACGAGCGGTATCACCCCTGGATCAACACTAGCATAACATACTTCACCGCAGGGGTGTATATACATGCCCTCAACGACATCTCGCCATGGGCCCTGTGGATCTGGCAGAAGTTGTTCACTCCGAAGAGTATCGAAGACGCGAACCGATATCATGTTAAGACGACGTTAGACCTCGTGGACAAGCGAATGGCTGCGGGTCAGACCGACCACCCTGACTACATGACGTTTATCACCGGCGAAAGCAAAGCAGGAGAGATGCTTACAAAGGAGCAGATGTACGCCAACGCCCAGATGCTTGTCATGGCCGGTTCGGAAACCGTAGCTACAGCCTCTGCCAGTACGCTCTTCCTGCTCCTCGCCCACCCGGAGACCATGGCCCGAGCCAGACACGAGATCCGATCTACCTTCAACTCGGAACAGAGGATCACAGCCGCCTCCGTGTCCCAGCTGCCGTACCTTGTAGCCGCGATCGACGAGTCCATGCGCGTCTGGCCGCCGGTTGCGACGTCGTTTAACCCGCGGCAGGTCGCGTCAGGGGGCTGCACCGTGGATGGGTATTTCATCCCCGAGGGCTCCATGATCGGGATCCATAACCATGCTATCGGCCGTCTGGAGTGCTACTTCAAAGACGCGAAGGAGTTCGTACCTGAGCGTTGGTTGGGCGACGAGAGATACGCTGGGGATGCTAGGGAGCTTTTTCAGGTGAGCTTGGTTTTCGATTCTAAATTTTCTCTTGTCTTCCTTCTTAATCCAATTTGAGACCTCACCCTTTCTGTTAGCCTAGTACCTTATGTAATATACTGACCTAGATTACCCCAGCCGTTCAGCGCAGGACCAATGAATTGCATCGGCCTCACGATGGGACGTATGGAAACCCGTGTGATCTTAGCAAAGCTCATATACAACTTCGACATCGAGCTGATGCCGGGGTGTAACAACTGGCTCGAGAACCAGAAGAACTACATTGCGTGGCACAAGCCGCCGTTGCTGGTGAAACTCACGCCGGTGGCGAGAACTTAGGTATATAGTACCTGTATCTAGCAAAACTGGTCGTCAGATCCGGAGTTCGTTACCGGAGTACATGCAATGGTTCCCAGCGGGATACGTACGTGTGCGAAAACCAGGGACTTCTACACCGCTTGTGATCATGGATGCCCGGCTCCGGTGGAACGGATGTGTATGTGTATGGCTGGTGGCCATAGAGTTGAAAGATATATCGAGGATATATCACTATTATCGACGATGACGTTACGGAGAAGATCGACGGAATCTTGGCTGCTTAGATAGATAATAATGTACCGCCCCCTTACCGTAGTATCGGGCCTATTTTTTTCTGTGTAAGACGAATCATAGGAGCGTATGCGAGGTCATTCGATGTGATGTGTGCTACCTTCTTTGCAGTAGTCGGTATTCCAGCCCTAGGTCCGACGTTAAAGATGCATGATACAACGGGAAAATGCGTGGTATTGGAGAGTCTTCATGTCTAGTCCTTTGCCATTTCAATATTACGGACTTATGTCCTACGGGATAAGGGGAGTTGTTTTTACTTTGGGATGGGAGGAATAGATACAACCTACCACTTTACCTCCGTATTACGCATGACTTGGATAAATGTAGGAGGAGTATTAGTATATATTGATTAAATATAATATCTACTTCCCTCCCCTTGGATCAAGGGTCGGCAGGTTGGCTGGAGAGTAAGAATGAATCCCATATATAATGCATACGCGGTAAACCGCTGAAAAGGAGATATTTTCTTTGGTTCGAGTAATATTATCCGAGTCTTAACTATCAAAATTAAATAAATCTAAGAGCACTTTTTATAGTTATCCAGGTTGACAGCCTTGAATACGTGTTGGAATGCAGATATATGTATGAGGAGACGCCGACGAAGTCTTGCTGCTCTTGAAAATCAGCTGAATATGTGGACCATCCATGAGACTGGTATCGGATCATATATATATATAGTCTGAGAACAATGATCGCTCAACATATATTCATAATCTAGCCCATCACCTGGAGGTAAAAAGGGGCTATGAATCCAGAGAATCTTGTTTCTGAGTTGAATGTACAGCACACGATTAAGCGGTCTTTTCTTTTTCTTTACAAGTCGAATATTGTTATTGGTCATTGATTATTCATGAGTATTGTACTTGAAATTTATCTATACCTATGGGAGGTATCATCTACATCGACTGACTACTGTCGAACGAGACAAATAAAGGAGAACCCGTCTTACTAACACCATCCATGCGACTTACGAATAGGTACCGACGAATTATAGCACTAAACCCTTAAGGTTACACTTTATAGGAGCTATATCCTTGCCATTCTGCTGAACAACCTTTATTAGGTTAGCCCTAGAGGGTGTAAATATCGGAGATATCTCATTATTGAAACCATCTGGTCCTTACTAGTACCGAACTACAACATTGAACCGTTGGAATCTCTAATATTTGACTGGAATTAGCACGTGGCCCATCTCAAAGTTCCTGTAATTCCTTCGTCACACGATTAGAAATCAAATAATATGATTGGCAGAAGAGTAAAGGTTTATTTTATACTGGAGAAAGTGTCGATGGATATGTCGGTTTTGATAATTGTAGATCGGTCGGTTCTGATAATTGTAGATCGGTCTCGATCTGAATATTTTGCTTTCACAGAAATACGTATGCGTAACCTCACAGCTGATATTTCAATATTCATACCTGTGTCGTAGGTGAGTCAATGAAACTCATTATTAGGATTATATATGTACAATGAAGACTGTTTTCGGGGCCTTGCGAGTATCTTCGTTAGTTTGCCCATTGACCTCTTTGATTTGAGAGATACGCACCCATTATCGAGCCGAATCCCTTTCTATGCTTTCCATGTCCGAACCCATGCAACCGATTGATACGGACCAGTCCGATGCCTAACACCCCTTCCGTGAAGCAGGACATCTCATACAAACCAACACCATATTTTCATCATGTTCGGGCCTGTCCTGACCTATCCTTGGCTTCCCCCTGACCATACGTGGCCTTCCAACCCCTATAAGTGCTTCTGCCCCTCTCACGCACTCTTTTTCTTGGGAAGTCCAGCTTTCCTCCTCGCCGCAACATCACCCTCGGCTAACCATCGACTTGCCTTGACCATCTGAAGGATATTGAGGAACTGCTTGAGCGCCATGATAGGGGCACTAATCCCGGCAAGGATCCAAGGGAAGGTAGAATCCATCTTGTTGGCGCGTGCCATCTCGAGGGCGGCGGCGCTGTAAGGGTTGGTAAACAGCTGGCGGAGCACCGAGCTGTTAACTTGCGCACCTGTCTGGATAGCAGTGGCCTTGGTCTCGCCGAGTGGCTGGAGAAGCTGAGGTGATAAGAGTGGCGACGAGAAAGAGAGTAAGTATAAAGCGATGAAGAAGATTTCATTGAGGGCGCAGCAGATGAAGAGAACAGTCTGAAATTTGGTAAGCTTCAAAATAATGCAATACTTCCGAAGTAGTATAGACAAACCTTGTTGGTATAGTAAAGGTTCAACAACCAACTCCTCGACTTGTCTACACTCTTGTGGCTGGTATCCGAACCGCCCATGGTCAGGGTCGCGTACATGTGCATATAATGACTTGCGAAATCGATAGAGATCAAGCCCTGGAATATGATGGCCCATCTCGGGAAGGCGGAAGACAAGAATACGAGGAGACATGAGGTTGTGCATCGATCAGTGACCATGTCCAAGACAGCGCCAAACTTGGTTGACTGCTGGAAATGGCGGGCAGCGTAGCCATCGAGGGCGTCGAGGAGACACGAGATACTATAAAGTATAGAGCATGTTCGGGGATGTAGGGGCATGTAATATAAAGATGCGATTGCGAGAACGATTCGGGAATAGCCTATTTGTCAAGTGTTAGAATCAAGTGAAGTTGCCGATTATAGGAAGCATAAAAGTATATCTCAGCGCAACCAAAAAGTGTCGCATCTAGCTTCGTGCTGATGAGAGAAGCGCATACCTATAATATTAGGCCAGAATACGAAAATGTTTTCTCGCGGGCTGTCATCAACCTTGTGATCCAACGGCGCAACAGCTTGGACATTTCCATTAGTGTTGCTGCCGCCGTTGCCATTCATGGCGACTTCGTCGTTGTTTGATTTGGTTGGAGTATCGTTTGCGGCTGCAGCTGCTGCCAGAGCGGCCTGCCGCCTGGTTCTTCTCTCAGACATGATGAGTTCCCCTGAGGGTTGTGAAAGGTGTAGAGGAAAGATTAGATGGTATTTTGTTTAGGTTCTTATTGATAATGATCTTAGAATGTGTTCCAATATTAGCGTTCGATTGAGTTGCGCCAGTAGTGTGTTAAGGTGACGACGCTCTGATGGTGTGATTGTGATATGGGATGATAAGCCTCCGGTGAAAGATAGTTAAGAAGACGGAGTTGCCATCAAACGAAAGAACGCATGCGACCAGATAGCGACCGGAGAGTCAACGACGTATAATGTAAATGTGTCAGAGGGATAAAGAGGTAGAAATCGGGTTGGACAAATCAACAAATAATCAAATCAAAGAAGATGAGGAGTTTCGAGGGAGTTGTTCAGATAAGGAAACCTTTTCGGCTGGGTCGGGAAGGACGGAGAGTGTGAGAAAGTTGCCAGTTGCCAGGTATCGCGTCAACCATGAGATTGATTAAAGAGCTCCAGGGCTGTCGAGGCTGTCAGACCCGCAATTTATCTTTTTACAGATAAGGCTGCAGGTGGCCTCTACCGCACTCGGGCTGCCTGGGAACCTGCCTTGGGGAAGTCATACGTACGTAGTACGTACATATTGTGGCGTTACGCGTATTGGCGTCTTGAGGGTACATAGATACCTACTTACTAGAAGTGGACACACGGGGCTTAAATGTTAAACCTTTAAATACTGAATAGGTACTGACAGGTTATTAGGAATGGAAACCTAACGTTAGCGTCGCTCGTTATTATCGTGAATTCGAATTCAGGACGGGACGATCAACGCCCTGTCTGTATGATGCTTGTCGCCTTTCTGCTGCATCTCTCCCTTCACATGAGCATCAATCTTGCTTTACCTTAGTCCGTTGAGAAGATGTCGTGTTACATCCACAATTGCCCAGGTAGTAAACATACCTAGGTACAAGGTGGACCTAGGTATGAATCTGCGAGATTGTCACTATTCGGTGGGCTGCAGCATCAAAGACCGATCATAGCCCACCGAGCACGTATGAAGGAGACACAACCTCTCTTCGATCTTCGAGCAACGAATTGTAGTACCCAAGAATTCCACCTTGCCACTAAATGTTAGGTATTGAGCAGAGCCTGGCCTGGTCGAACGTGATACCTATCGAGTCATGGTACTTGTACACATAGATGTGATGTCGTTCGGTTCTCTCTTTAAATTATCACCATGATCTTTTCAATTGTGTTAAGCAGAACTTCGGTTGGTGATATCTGCTTCTGAATACAAGACTTTCGGGTAAGATCTGTAAGAGAAACTTGGAGATCTTAACTTGGCTCACCCGGAAGACCGAATTAGGAGTAGACCAAAACTGTGTATTCTGGAGGAGTGCGCTATCCCGGATGAGACCATTAACATGACCTTACTACGAATCCTAACGGCGTCGGTGTCGGTGTAGTGCGTAAGAGGGTTTGTTCCAGTTCTTTTCAAAAGTCAGACCATTATAAGTCCATTACCTACCTAGGTATGTAGGCTTGTTCATTTTTTTGAGCTGCCCTGGAAATAGAAATAGGATTCACCATATCTGCGTCTTAAGGAAGAAGGATGCGAACATAATAGTCAGCAGACTAGGTACCTAACTGCATCTCTTGTGTCTCATGAGATATTAGGGATAGTTGAGATTCTTTTATCATTATATTCTAAGATGACACTCCCACTTACCTATCCAATAATACGAAATTTCAATTTATTAGATACAATATGTAGTGGCAGTCTGGGTACTTGCCATATTTGATCTTGGATACCTATTTGCTGTAGCAGCCCATATGGGATCATCGATGTTACCTATGATAACAAGATGCGCATGTAGTCTCTACCTAAAACGAGGGGCATTCAACGCCATTTTGCTTTTAAGGTCTACCACACTTCGACTAGCACATGCATTCCTCCTGGTATTGGATACTTTACATATGGGGTCTGGTGTACCAGTATCCATTAAATTTGTATGTGTATTTTAGATAGCGGCTTGCTGGGCTGCACTGTAACCCATTCATGGTGCTGTGATCGCTCAGGGAAGGCAGAAGAGAGAGAAAAAGATGGACGAGCTGGACGGGTTAATTAAGTATTTGGTACCTCACCGACGGACAATTGATCATTCGTTCAATTCTTGTCACACCCGACCCGATCAAACCAATTTTCTCTCTCCAGTTAATTAATACATTTATTAGCCCATTCATGATTCTAGCCTACGTCTTAGTCCACTTCCACTTCCTAGTAACCTAACCACCTAACCACCTAACCATCTATCTAACCTACAATATTCCCACTTTCAGTTCATCTGCACACGGCCCCCCACCGCCTCATCATCTTATAACCAGTCACCACGAGCGTTCCTAGTCTAATTAATAGACCAACGAGTCGAGTTTCAAGTCTAGACTCGATATTGAATTGAAGTCTCAGTCCAATAATCTGGGAAACTCTAATTGGCCTAATTTAGGTACGCGGTCAGTTGTTAATAAAAAGTTGGAATTAACGACGTCTACCAACGCCAAACGCACCCGCTTCTCTTCTCAAAACCCTGACCTTTTTTTTTTTTTTTTGTTAATAAATATCTCTTCTCAACCTCTTACTTCTTCGATCGCCGTTTGCTTCATACCAACTCGATCAAAAGAGCTAGAGTTGTCCCTTTGTGCCTAAGCCATCGGTTGGTTTCTCCTAGCGAATACCTCCTAAGACTATTCAGGTGCCTCCGATCTTCGTCTAATTCGGACCCGAACTCACGTACCTTTTCTCCCGATTCTCAGGCAAACATTCGCAACCAGAAGACGAATAGGCCCGAACACCCTAGGTTTCCCAAGACTTTAACAGGAGAACGGCATATGCACAAGATTGTCGGTCAGCTTCAAAAGTACGTGGGTGGTCCACCAAGTAGAGGACGACCTTCCGTCCCTGCGTCCCTGCGTTTCCAGCTTTCAGGTATGCTCTGTTTCTCCTTAGTGAAGACAATGCCTCGTGTACCCGTCTTTCTTTTTTAAACCTTGCGTATCTACCGTATGTTTCACATCAAGGGATTCATACGCATATATCAAGAGCACTCCAACCGCATCAATTTCCACAGCTCGATCCATCTTGTCGTCTATCTTGTCTTTGTACTAGATATCTCGTCTCACTCGTAGTGAATTGACATCATTTAGCTCCACCACGTCCAGGATTCTCGCCCGACCGCCGATAGTCTCCTGATAATTAAAACCTTTCTCTCGCCAGGGCTTAGCCTAGACGGGTCAACGTGTTCGCCGGAACTCTTGCTAGCTCACAATTCTTTACGACCGCATCTCTTGGATACTCTAAGCTCGCCTCGTGTCTACGAGGAAAGGAAAAAACAGACAAATCAGCAAACACCATTACCAATTGGGTTGATATGTGTGCAGCTACGGATAGCCACCCGACCTTTAGGGCGAGCTTCGCCGAAAGAGCCAAGAATGCCTCCCACCCGCTAGCCAATTACCTCTTCCGGCTCATGGAGCTGAAGAAGTCCAATCTCTGCCTTAGCGCCGACGTTACTTCCGCCCGCGAACTTCTCACATTGGCCGACAGAATTGGCCCGTCCATTGTCGTGCTCAAGACGCATTATGACCTCGTCGCTGGATGGGACTACCATCCACAAACTGGCACCGGTGCTAAGCTGGGTGCCCTTGCAAGAAGACATGGTTTTCTCATCTTTGAAGATAGAAAATTTGGGGACATCGGTAGTACGGTACAGTTACAGTACACAGGTGGTACTGCCCGCATTATCGATTGGGCACATATTGTCAATGTCAACATGATCCCCGGAAAGGCAGCAGTTACTGCGCTCCAACAAGCAGCCGCACGGTGGCGTTCACGTGTCAATTATGAAGTGAGGACGTCCGTCTCCGTCGGCACCCCCGTCTCGGACTCGTTCGACGAGGAAGCGGAGGAAAGCTCTACGCTCTCGCCTCCCACGGCGCAAAAAGAACTCGCATCCACGTCAGGCTTGCACAATAACGGTAGGAAAGGGAGTATTGTGTCCATCACGACCCTCACTCAGTCTTTCGAGCCGGTTGACTCGCCCCGCTTCGGTAATTCCATTGCCGAGGGCGACGAGCTCGTGTACGCAGGGATAGAAGAGCCTCCTTGGGAACGAGGGCTTTTGATATTGGCACAGATGTCAAGTGCGGGAAATCTAATGACTAAGGAATATACGCAGGCCTGCGTTGAAGCTGCAAGAGAACACAAGGACTATGTGATGGGTTTCATTTCACAGGAAACACTTAACAGCCAACCGACAGATGCTTTCATCTCGATGACCCCAGGCTGCCAGTTGCCTCCCGAAGCAGATGAGGAGGAAATAGATTTTGGAGGTGACGGTCTTGGCCAGCAGTACAACACGCCTTCCAAGCTTGTTGGACTAAACGGTAGCGACATCATCATCGTCGGACGGGGTATTCTCAAAGCGGCGTCTCCGCAAGTGGAAGCTGAACGATACCGAAGAAAAGCGTGGAAGGCATATACGACTCGGATAGGGCAACACACATGAGGGTAGACAGGCGTTGTTCACTGCGTGGGTCTATATCAAGCATGGATGAAACATTTCGTCCCGGAGCCTGGAGTCCTTTTGGCTTTATACAAGACAGTCATCATTATGGAAGTCTGGGTGAGTAAAAAAAAAATAAAAAATTGGAAAGGGGTTCAAGAAGGTTAGCAAGTTACATGAAATGATATACAATGAGGTCTATTGGCAACAGTCAGAGGAGTTCATGGCAATATTCCCCTAGTGGTTATGATGATTTCGCGTCATATTGTGATGAATTGCTTATATAAGCGAACTCGTTTGAGGCCCCATCAAAAATGGATGGATTTATACTAATGAGGAGTTGCATTTAAATCTATCTCAGATTTTGTTGAGTTATAAATCCTGAAAACTATCCTATCTAAATAGAGGTATTAACGGAAATGCATGTGAACCTATCTTTTTAGTATTGATTAGGCCCATCACAGGTGCCCTGGTGCTCGGCTCTAACCTTACATAAGCATCGGGAACAACGGTGTTAGCGGGGGAAAGCAGTGGTGTTAAAGTTATAGTGTCATTGTCAAGTCGCTGCTGCGTAAAAGAAAAGAAGTTGGTGGGGGTTTCCCCTTTTCCTTCAATACTACACAACTTGGAACATTTGAAAAAAACGGCAAGGAGCGATAGTACCCTGGATGCTTTGGTAAGTAGAAGAAGGCACAATACAAAATTAAGAACTGTAAGACTCTTCTAAAGAGGTAGGCGTGCAGTCTTATGTCGTAGCTGCAGGGGCCGTCTGGTTAAAAGTTAAAAGTTAGAAACGATATTCGTATTACCTTACCACCTTACCACCTTGCAACCTTACCTACAACTTTACCCTCCTCCATACATATACCTAGACGTAACGATTTCTCACCGCGCAATTCCCGTGGGCCGGAACCAAACAATTTCTTCCTACCTACAACTACCCCTCAGCCCCTGATCCGGTCGCATTTCTCTGGCCATAAACGAAGTTTCGAACTCGCATACATCACCATGTCCGCCGCCGAAGTGGCTGAGAATATCATCCAGATGGATGACGATAAGGGAAATCATGATGTGAATGGTAAAGCGCCGCCTCGCAAGCGTAGAAGGATTGTCATAAGCTGCACTGAGTGTCATAGGAGGAAGCAGAAGGTGATTTAATTGAATTTATTTATTATCTATTTATTCCCATTCTAATAAATCTCACACACCTATGTTGTAAATTGCCTACTAATGCTCCTCCTAGTGCGACCGGAAGATACCCTGTACGAACTGCGTATCACGAAATAAGGAAGCATCCTGCCAATATGAGACTGGAACACCCTTCTCGAAGACCGATCGCAAAGGCACCTCCCAGAGCGGCACTGACCGTTCGCCTGAATCGATCGAGACTATTCCCATCAAGACAGCGGATTTCGGCTACTCTTCTAATGGTGCGTCCACTCTTGGAATATTACGCAAGATCGAGGGCGATGGAGAGCGACTGCCAGGAATGCCCACGGATAGCTTCGACCCGGGCAACTATGGTATGCGTGAGCGGTACAAGGCCTTAATCCGCCAGTTGCCAGCAAGAACCTATGTCGAAAAGCTGGCAGAGCTCTATTTTCAAGATATCAATTGGCAGTACTTCAGCATCGACGAACCCGTATTTCGAGGCCTGATGGAACAATGGTACAGTATGCCATTTAATGTTCTATCGACATCGGGACCCCAAGCATTGGATCCCATGTTAAGATCTTTTCCGGCTCTCTTATTCCAAATGCTAGCCGCCTCTCTTCTGTACCTCCCTGAAGGATCCGAAGAGATGTATGAGTCGTTAAAGTACACGAGCAACATGACTTTCGAAGACTTGGCATTCGACTATAGTGAGTCGGGTGTCTCGATATTATCACTTCTGGGCAAACGTCAGATGTCTATTATAACTGTACTAGCTGGCTGGGTGAGGGCTTCTTTCCTTAAATATACTGGTATGGTTACCGAAGCTGTGAGTCGCCTCTCTTTTCTTCTCGACTGTTCGGTTATCTGACTTGCTAGCAGTGGCATCAAGTGGGAACAAGCATCCGGGATGCCCAAGAGATTGGCCTCCACCGCGACCAGAATGATCCGCAGCCCAGTCCAGAGGATTCGACAGAGCAGGCTCTGGAAAAAATGTGGATGGCACAAAGCCGACGGAGAGTTTGGATGACTCTCCTCGGCTGGGACTTACACACTGGCGCCGTGCTTGGCAGGCCTACCAGCGTAGATTTCCGTCTAGTTAATCGGAGTCTTCCGGTTGATTCGCTTATCCCCAAAGATACAAGGAAGTCGCCTATAATGCAGCGTGGTGAGAACGACCCGCCCACGCCTTTAACACGAGCCTTGTGGTCTTGGGAGGTCATGCGTCCATTGCGAGATATTCTTGACCTGGAGAAAGAAGGGCCTTTCCCAAAGGATTTCTCTAAAGTCGAACGAATCCATCAAGAGCTACTGGATCTTCAAGCCCGAACCCCGCCGCCATTTCGCCTGCAGAACCCAGACACACGATTCGACGACCTCCCTGAATGCAGGTGGCTTCCATTTGTACGGCCAACTCTACCCCAACTTATATCCTTTGACATCATGGCACTACATCGTCCATACGTTTTCACACGAGTTACCAGCCGTCACGAAGCGCTTAAAGCAAGTTTGGATATGTTAGAAGCGCAGAAGACGTACTTTTCTTTGTTGAAGCAACAACAGTATAAGACCTTTACGCTCTTCTTTGGCACATTCGATGCTGTTATCATGATAGCATCCATCTATATATTATTTCCGCGGGAGCATACGGAGTTGTTGCCAACGGCACGACAACACTTCGCATGGGCAATCGAACGCTTCGAGTTGATGGCTAATAGAAACCGGCTTGCGGAAGCCGCACTGGGCGTGTTGCGTGCCATATACATCCGCTTCAAGAAGGCTATAGGTTACAATTGCGTCAAGGCAATGAGCGATGTAGGCTGCAGCTCAACGAGTAGCAGTGGAGCGTCCGGTAGCTCTTCTGATATGCAGACGCCTAATTCTATATTGGAATCCTCTTCTCAGAAACCCAGTAATTCGTCGAATACGGCCGCTTCGGTTATGATGCCCACGAAGACGGAGCGAGGTGAAAGTGTCAGCTCTAGCACGGGGTTGACCCCTGCCTCCGGGGCCGACAATAACATGTTCGCGAATGCGGATTGGGCATTCCCAACCGATTTCGACTTCAGTTCCATCACGCCCATGTACCCACTGGGTGACATCGCATACAATGACCTAACAGCCATACCCGGCGGCGATGTAACTTCGACAACTTGGCCGGAGACTTTCTCGAGCACGACGGCGAGCAGTAGTGGTCTTGCTGCCAGCATACCGGCCAACTCCGCGGGAGAGGAGCAGCCAGCTGCATGGCAGTTCGGAGGAGAGTTTGGCAACGACACGCTGTGGAATATATTAAATCAATTTCCTACTTACTGATGGAGCTGGTTGATATTTCATATTAGATGTCGAATGATATATGACAGATACAGATACCTAGGCAAAAGCTAAGCGTTTGAAAGGAAATAAATAGTTAAGGGCGATGATATCCCAACCGCTGGTATTCTTTTAGTTCAAATGGAGAATAAAATATATTTGGTGTTCATAAGATTTGACCTAGGACCAAAGGACTGATGCTCAATGTAGAGGCGGCCAACACTGTTTATGTGTACCTGCCATGCTTTGCCTCTTGGTTGCTTAAGTCCGAAGTTTGCGTTACCCCGTAGTGTTATGCCCGACGGCTTTTACATGGTGGGTTCCTTTCCTGGGGAATGCTCTACGAAACTAAGCCATATGGACACTAGATTGGTGTACTGTGCCGTAGTATGGACCACATTTGGGAACATAACATATCTCTATGATACGTTCATCGGTAGATATAATAGGCCGATGTTTATTGTCAACTCAAGGAGGAAAGAGCGACAGGGACGAATTGGTAGTGTAGCATGATGATTAAGCTAATTACGTCTCCATCTATTATCGATGATATATGCGTGTAACCTGTGGAGTGAGCGCGCCCTCACAGGATTTAAAATAGGAGGTTTCTGTACATGCATATTACATTTCCTATCGTAATTATCTTCCATCGCCAAAGCTAGTAGTCAATGCGAATAATTTATATTTTCTCATAGTTTCATCCTGTGCTTCTTTCTTCAAGTTTGCTCTTGTCATGTTCACCTACCTAGAACAGGTAGATCTATGTCAAAGTTTGCCCTGTTCGATAGGCAACACTTACATGTCATGAACTATACTGTCAACTGGCATCTATGTCTTATGACACCCTCGCAGAGTTGATGAGCATCAAGTGAATTATTCTATTAACAAGCAAGGTAAAGTAAGTGTTAGGCTATACGAAATAAGAGTTGGGTACATGAGAATATGCCGGCAGCTATTTACTGTATGAGGTGCCGGCCTCTGCCAGGAGGTAGTTTATGTTAGTCTGGCAAAGGGGACTCCTGATTTGATAGGAGATAGGTATACCTAGGTACCTAGAAATTACGTGATATTAAGCATTGGTACGCAAGTACCACAGCACAGAAGGTTAACGTTAAGGTTGGCGGGATAGGTCCCGCATCTATTTCGGTATTTAGACTTCATGCAAGGTTGTGGAGTTTGGGAAAGCGCATAGGTACTTATGTACATAGTAGATATGGATGTATCTGGTTGTCAGGTACATGGCTGTTTGTTGGTTCAACGGTATTAAGACTGATTGGCTTTGGACGTTGAATACTAATAATAAGGGAAACCGTCCTCAAGTCGTTATAGCACCTGTCAAACGATCGAATCCAATAAAACTATAAGATATCACATGAAGCAGGTATTAAATTTTTGAGTCTTGCTATGTGCACTACCTATTTTTGCTATCGGGCCCTTGCATGCACTACCTCCATGTACCTGTACATCCACCAAGTACCTTTGTCAAAGCGGTCAATTTAAAACTGGCAGAATTATTCCAACTGCCCATCCACCCACAATACAAACTAGCTCAATCAATTGCTAACACTAGCTAACACATCATAACTCTTACACTCTCCACCCCATCTCTTTGCAGATTGATCCACTTCAATATGGATACTACCTACCGTGGATACCGCCGATGAAGCCGCTACGGCCCCCCAACCCTTGTCCAACCCACCCTTAAATCACCGACTCGTTGCAGGCCCTCCTTGTCCGACCTATGAGGAGCTTGAAGCCGACCTAAAAGCCTACGCCAAAGCAGCCGGATACGCGATCTACAAGAAGCGCGGAAGCAACTGTCGTGATGGGAAAGCCACTACTATAGACCTCGCGTGCTCCAAAGACGCCGTACGAGCCTCTAGGGCAAATAACGTCCGCAAAACAACTACAAGCAAGGTTGACTGCCTATGGGCAGCCCAAGCCGTATCCCGGGTCACCACCAATTGGCTCTGGGAGTTTAGGCTCCGCGATGGCCATGAACACCATATCAACCATGAAGCTATCTCAACACTGGAATACTGCCTCGTGATATCACTGCTGCCATTCTAAAGAAGTTCCCGGGCGCAAGCTTCAAGGACAAAGACATCCACAATTACCGCCAGAAACTACGCCTTGAACAGCTGGATGGGCACACCCCTACGCAAACCCTTGTCCGCCAGTTAGAGGAGGAGCAAATTGTACATTTTGTCTACAAGGATGGCGACCGCGTTACCGGCTGCCTATGGTTTGAACCATGGTGTATTGAGATGTGGCGGAAGTATCCATCGGTACTCTCTTTTGATTCCACATACAAGACGAATAAGTTCAAGATGCCCTTATTCACTGGTACAGTGGTTACCCCGGCCAAAACAGTCGCAAATATTATGTATGGCTCTATCGACAACGAGCGTTTTGAAGGCTTCGAGAAAATTGTGGCCGATATTGAATACACTCGTACACAACTCGAGATTCCCTCGCCAAAGGTTTATCATTACCAATTACGATGATGCCGAGAGAGGTGCTTTTCGTCTTCACATACCCTCAGCTAAGCTACAGTTGTGTGTTTTCCACATCAATAAGAATATCGTCTTGAACGTCAAGAAGCTTTGGAAGAAGCCACCCAACGCAGCCGACGACGCAGCCCCAGACGATGATCATGATGTTGAGCTGCTCAATGCTCCCATCCGAGCCTTTCAAGGAGTCCCTGACAAACTGCCAAATGCGAAAGACGTATCTAACACTCGGACTGGCTTATTTCAGTTATGGAAGCATATGACATTCGCCCGCACCGAGGCCAAATTTGAATCGGCATGGAAGCTGCTAAAAGAAGTCTTTGATACACAAGAGGGTGTCATCAACTACATCACCAACGAGTATATGGGGGTCAAGAAAGAGTGGGCAACCTGTTACACGGCCGCTAATTTGAATTACGGGCAAAGGACTACATCGCCTACAGAAACAACCCATCGAGATCTCAAAAGCTACCTTGTCCATGGCCGTGGTGATCTTCTTAAGGTCCGCTCGGCTATTAAAGAGATGATTACTAAACAACAGCGCAGTCTTGAAATAGCAATAGGTACCCAGGCTGCCAGGTCTCTTACTATTGTATTGATTTACTTGCCAAACAACATCGCAAGGCACACGGTGCTTTAGTTACGAATACATCCCTAGGACCTTGCGCCGGTCAGATAACAGAGCAGTACGGCATTCCATGTGCCCACGATATTATTACCAAGCTGGACGCCCGTGAGGTCCTCGAGAAGTCCGATATTGATAAGTATTGGTGGCTGAAACGGGACTTGGCAGAAGAGTACCCGTACCCTCACCTCCGCATTCAGAATCCATATGTAATTATTAATACACGTGGCAGGCCTCGCGATCACGGCCCGTTCGGCGAGGACACCCCCACAGTACCACAGCAACCGTGGAGTACGCAGGCGATGCGATCCACACAAGAGCCCCGACAACCCGGCCGATCTCGAGAAGCCTACCCTACCAGCAGCAGTGTGCGCCGCCAGCTCTCGCAGTGGGAGCATGGCGAGAGTCTCCAACAGCTTGATTATGCAGATGCAAATGCGCCGCCGACACTACCGCCTACGCAACCGCCTACGCAACCGCCGATGCAACCGCCGATGCAACCGCCGCCCACGCAACCGGGTAACCCGGTCCGCCGACGAGGCCGCCCCCCGGCTCCAAGAATAAGCCGAAGCCTGTCATCCCAGCCAAACGAACACAAGATCAAGAGATAGGGGATACTAGAGTAACACGCCGTACAATAAATGGCCTGCGCAGGGTAATTGAAGAGGAGGAGGAGGGATCGGAATATGAAGAATAGGGGATGAATTGAGGCTCCGTAAATTAGGTAATTAATTGATTGATTGGGTGCACGTGTATGTGTGGGGCGGAGCGACTCACCGCCTTCCAAAAATAAAAGTGGTACGTGCATGTATTGGGCGGGAAAGGCTGACCGCCTTCCAAAAGGAGAGGTGGTAATCCCCTATCTCTTGATCTTCTGTTCGTTTGGCTGGGATGACAGGCTTCGGCTTATTCTTGGAGCCGGGGGGCCGGCCTCGTCGGCGGACCGGGTTACCCGGTTGCGTGGGCGGCGGTTGCGTGGGCGGCGGCATCGGCGGTTGCGCGGACGGTTGCATAGGCGGTAGTGTCGGCGGCGCATTTGCATCTGCATAAACAAGCTGTTGGAGACTCTCGCCATGCTCCCACTGCGAGAGCTGGAGGCGCACACTGCTGCTGGTAGGGTAGGCTTCTCGAGATCGGCCGGGTTGTCGGGGCTCTTGTGTGGATCGCATCGCCTGCGTACTCCACGGTTGCTGTGATACTGCGGGGGTGTCCTCGCCGAACGGGCCGTGATTGCGAGGCCTGCCACGTGTATTAATAATTACATATGGATTCTGAATGCGGAGGTGAGGGTACGGGTACTCTTCTGCCAAGTCCCGTTTCAGCCACCAATACTTATCAATATCGGACTTCTCGAGGACCTCACGGGCGTCCAGCTTGGTAATAATATCGTGGGCACATGGAATGCCGTACTGCTCTGTTATCTGATCGGCGCAAGGTCCTAGGGATGTATTCCTAACTAAAGCACCGTGTGCCTTGCGATGTTGTTTGGCAAGTAAATCAATACAATAGTAAGAGACCTGGCGCGGCAGCTCTCCAAGCCACTCAGTCCCTAAATACTCACGGCGCAGTCGCTCGACCTGGCAGCCTGGGTACCTATTGCTATTTCAAGACTGCGCTGTTGTTTAGTAATCATCACTTTAATAGCCGAGCGGACCTTGAGAAGATCACCACGGCCATGGACAAGGTAGCTTTTGAGATCTCGATGGGTTGTTTCTGTAGGCGATGTAGTCCTTTGCCCGTAATTCAAATTAGCGGCCGTGTAGCAGGTTGCCCACTCTTTCTTGACCCCCATATACTCGTTGGTGATGTAGTTGATGACACCCTCTTGTGTATCAAAGACTTCTTTTAGTAGCTTCCATGCCGATTCAAATTTGGCCTCGATGCGGACGAATACCATATGCTTCCATAACTGAAATAAGCCAGTCCGAGTGTTAGATACGTCTTTCGCATTTGGTAATTTGTCAGGGACTCCTTGAAAGGCTCGGATGGGAGCATTGAGCAGCTCAGCATCATGATCATCGTCTGGGGCTGCGTCGTCGGCTGCGTTGGGTGGCTTCTTCCAAAGCTTCTTGACGTTCAAGACGATATTCTTATTGATGTGGAAAACACACAACTGTAGCTTAGCTGAGGGTATGTGAAGACGAAAAGCACCTCTCTCGGCATCATCGTAATTAGTAATGATAAACCTTTGGTGAGGGAATCTCGAGTTGTGTACGAGTGTATTCAATATCGGCCACAATTTTCTCGAAGCCTTCAAAACGCTCGTTGTCGATAAAGCCGTACATAATATTTGCGACTGTTTTGGCCGGGGTAACCACTGTACCAGTGAATAAGGGCATCTTGAACTTATTCGTCTTGTATGTGGAATCAAAAGAGAGTACCGATGGATACTTCCGCCACATCTCGATACACCATGGTTCAAACCATAGGCAACCGGTAACGCGGTCGCCATCCTTGTAGACAAAATGTACAATTTGCTCCTCCTCTAACTGGCGGACAAGGGTTTGCGTAGGGGTGTACCCATCCAGCTGTTCAAGGCGTAGTTTCTGGCGGTAATTGTGGATGTCTTTGTCCTTGAAGCTTGCGCCCGGGAACTTCTTTAGAATGGCAGCAGTGATATCACGAGGCCGTATTCCAGTGTTGAGATAGCTTCATGGTTGGTATGGTGTTCATGGCCATCGCGGAGCCTCAACTCCCAGAGCCAATTGGTGGTGACCCGGGATACGGCTTGGGCTGCCCATAGGCAGTTAACCTTGGTTGTAGTTGTTTTGCGGACGTTATTTGCCCTAGAGGCTCGTACGGCGTCTTTGGAGCACGCGAGGTCTATAGTAGTGGCTTTCCCATCACGATAGTTGCTTCCGCGCTTCTTGTAGATCGCGTATCCGGCTGCTTTGGCGTAGGCTTTTAGGTCGGCTTCAAGCTCCTCATAGGTCATATAAGGAGGGCCTGCAACGAGTCGGTGATTTAAGGGTGGGTTGGACAAGGGTTGGGGGCCGTAGCGGCTTCATCGGCGGTATCCACGGTAGTATCCATATTGAAGTGGATGCAAAGAGATGGGGTGGAGAGTGTAAGAGTTATGGTGTGTTAGCAATTGATTGAGTTACCTAGTAGTTTGTATTGTGGGTGTATGGGCAGTTGGAATAATTCTGCCGGTTTTAAATTGACCGCCTTGACAAAGGTACTTGGTGGATGTACAGGTACATGGAGGTAGTGCACGCAAGGGCCCGATAGCAAAAATAGGTAGTGCACATAGCAAGACTCTAAATAAATTGAAAAATCCAGTTAGAAAGACACTTGCAATATTAATACATGAAGACAAGAGCCTGGTATACGAAACAAATCTAAATAAGTATTAAAAAGTAAGTACCTAAGTATACTAAGTAATCGAGATGAACGAGGTTGCCTAGTACCTGCTTCATAATAAGGCTGTTAGTTGATCTACGGCGCATAAGCTAAGACATTGGATCCCTACAAATACTTAATTTAGTGGGGTTTATTTACCCCAGATTTTCGAATCGGTACCTAGGTACCATGATACAGGGGCAGTTGACAAGGAAGGAGCGCCTGAAGTGTGCCCCACATTATTTCGAGGTACTATGGTACTATGGTACAGCATCTATCATGTTGAGGATACAGCTTGTCCATGATTTATTTTTCTTTTCGAACTTCTTCTTCCTTTCCATCTTCAAATCCAGAGGTTAGTGTCCAAAAGATTTATCACACACACATCAAAACTTTTGAACTTCTCCACCAAACCTTCACCCTCTACATAACATTCCCTCCGCACTCATCCCCAGTTCCCCCTTTTTTTGTCCCTTTCCCTCGATTTACTATTTTCACTACTACACTTCGACTACACTTCGTTTATTTGACCTCTACTCTTACTTCGTTGTTTATTACACACAACCTTTTACCATTAATGGGTATTCGACGAACCCGTCAAGATGGATTCCGAATACAACCATTCCGGACACCAGGGTATCATGACCTTTCTCCAGCGATATAAGGAGTACGAGAATGAAAAGGAAAATACCAATACGTTCATCAAGGTGTGTATCTTGATGATCAAACCTATCAAGCATCTAAGCCACTTGAGTTAATAGTTACTAATTCAACTCTCACCTATCACTAGGATCTAATGATGTACACCGAGGAAATGGAAACATATTTACGTAAAGAAATTAATCATCTTCACCAACAAATGGGAGATGTACACCTGGATCTGGAAAGTGCCACCAAAGGGCGAGCTGGTCTCCAACAACGAGTGAAAGATATGGAGACTCGTCTGGGAGTCGTTCCGGTATTGCCCATGCTCGAAGTCTAGTTCTCATTTTGAGAGATTGTATGACTTACATTTGCTCTTAGGACCTCAATCCTTATGTCATGGTTCTGATTGATGGTGATGGCCTGATCGCAAGTCTCAATACTACTCCTAGTTTATTGTCTAGCATACTGACGCTCCTTTGACTTAAGTTCAGGGAACAATTTGTTAAGCAGGGCCTCATTGGCGGAAGAAAGGCAGCCGATGAGCTTCGCAAAGCAGTAGCCCAGAAATTTAGCTCTTCGACCGAGACTGAGCTTGAGGTTTTAGCTAAAGTCGTTGCCAATGTCCCGGGCCTCAGCAAGGCGATGAAGTATGATGGTTGCGTCGATGACGAGGCGACCCTGTATGAGTTTATCTCTGGCTTCAACCAGGCCAAAGCCCACTTTGACTTCATGGATGTCGGTCACGGCAAGGAGCGTGCTGATGCGAAAATACTCGGTAAGATTTTCATGGAGAATCATCTATTACTCCCCTATGTCTAACTACATGATCTTTAGAATGCACGCGATTCCATATTCGAAATTTTAACTGTAAACAAATATTATTGGGAATTTCCCATGATGCCGGTTATGCGCCTTTCCTCAATAACATCGTCCACAGCGACGATACAAAGCAGCGTATTACTATACTCGAAGGAACTCCTACAGTGGAAAACATTGTTGAAACTGGGATCGCCATTACGAGCTTTAATAAAATATTTCGCACCGAGAAGCTCCTTGCAAAATCGACAACCAACAAGCCAACTTCCATTGTTCCGGCCAACGGTGTTTCGTATGCAGCTGTCACTCAGTCAAGGGCAGACCCGCCTCCCCAGATAACTCTTCCGATCCCCCTGAAAGATCCGGCAATGCGATCAATGCGTCCAAGCAAGCAACCCACGCCGCCTTGGAACCCTGGCCCTCATGGCTGTGACCCTCCTATTAAGGTCAACGTCGCTGTCGTGGAGAAGCTCAAGAAGCGAAAGGACAGCGAAAAATTGTGCAATAATCACTTTTTGAGAGGACCATGCTCGAGGGGCGACGACTGCGACTTTGTGCACAATTACTGTCCTACCAAGGAGGAGAAAAAGGTTATTGAGCTCTTTTCACGCCTGAACCGTTGCTGTAAAGGTCAGGACTGTCAGACGACCAACTGCATATATGGACATAATGTGAGTATTTTCCACGGCCGAGTATTCATCATTTAAATGCTATCGTATTATGAGCAATGTGCTGACTAGATATAGTGCCCTAGTATTATCGACGGCGTTTGCCAGAGCTCAAGATGCAAGTTTAGCGTCGAAGAGCACCCCCCGAATACGAAATTCAAGTATCCACGACACTCGGAGTGATGAAGCTTGATTTATTCGGATGATTTAAGCTTTTCTTGCTCAACATCTCGTCTCTTTGTTGGTCGCCACTAAGACGTCCACCTTAACAGAAATGAAAAATGGAAGACACCGGCATTGAGTCCCTAAAGCATGGCATACTTCTACCCCTAACATATCGCATTTTATCCATCTGCAACCAGGAAAATGCACTATGAAATGGAAAACATATGCGCCTTCGCGCACCTCTATTAATAATTTCGTTGAAGCCTAACGAACTACGAAAATCAAAGACAAAATTTGTACACTAAGACTCTGGTACTACTTGCTGGTCCTACTTGTGGTTCTCTGTTCGCTGCAAGAGAAACCAATCAACAAAAACCCAATTTTATACATGGAATACCTAAGGATATTGGTTGAGCACATTGCGTTGCCTCATGACAATAGCACACTTTCAGGTGGCCTCGTTTTGCCGACATCCCTGGATAGGATGACCTAGGGTAACCTCGATGGATAATTTGTACTTTAGGAATGATTGGCTTGCCCCATAGGACATTAACACAACGAGCTAACTTCTCTGATGAACGAACACCGATCTTTGCTGATATTGTGATCGCTGAGGTCTAAACATACCTAGTACTTGCCTTCAAGATATGACCGCTAGTGTTGCTCGTGTGAATTATAATTATATCTATCTCCCTATCCCCCTATTTAACTGACTATCATACGGGAGAATCGCTACCACTATGAGCCAACATCCGCTTATTAACTCGGAATGGCACCGTATCATCATTTTAGCCGGCAATTGATCTAAGTTGGTAGGAGGAAGGCAGATCCTAAAGCTTGTATAAACGGCAATTTGCGTTACTGACGGGTATGTTTGGCGCGCTTTGAATATTTCCGCACTATATGTATATAACTAATTTCCCTTTGTGGAAAATTCTCTCTTTCTCCTTCGATGCTGGATGGATGCCACACTACTTTATCCCATTCAAATCCGACCAAGATAGCCATCTCATCCAAGCGGCAACAGGTATGTAGATCCAAGGGCAAAATTGTAGGATGCGGGGAAGGAAGACGAGAAAAGCTTGTTCCTGTAGATGAACTTGGTTATGCTGGCATGATTTGCCGGCTCTTGTATATATATTGCTTGTCCGCCATATTTGGAGAATATATTGGCACAAAACCCAGCTAGACTCATTCTCCTCCTTTTTCCGTAAGTCTGATATCTTGGATTGATCGAGGGGAAAATGTTCTCAGCGCTCATCTCGACGGGCCTCATGGCCGGCACGGCCTTTGCGGCCTCACTCACGCAGGTAGCCAACTATAACAACAATGCCACGTCCAAGGCGCAGATGTGAGATCGGTTTTCCTAAGATCTTTCTCCTTCCTATCGTACTAATAGTCGTGACAGGTACGTGTACAAGCCAGACAACCTCGTCGAGAACCCACCGCTCGTAGTTGTCATCCACTCGTGCCAGTCGACGGCGCAATCATACTTCCAGAACAGCGCGATCCCGTGGCATCAAGGCTCCGACAATAAGGGATATCTTACGGTCTGGCCATCTTCACCTAACAGCGGTACCTGCTGGGACGTATCGTCGAAGCAGTCCCTCACGCATCTAGGTGGTGGTGACTCACAGGCCATCGCCAACATGATCCTGTACGCCATTTCCGAGTACAAGGCGGACCCCGAACGAATCTACGTCACCGGCGGTAGCAGCGGGGCTATGATGTCAAACGTACTCGCCGCTACCTATCCCGAACTCATCAAGGCCGTATCTCTGTACAGCGGTGTGGCAGCAGGTTGCTTCGTCAGTAGTTCTGGCGGTGTCGACCAGTGGAACAACAGCTGCAGCGGCGGCCAGTCGCAGGCCACCGCCGAGAAGTGGAAGCAAGTCGTGCTTGACATGTACCCCGGGTACGAAGGACCGAGACCAAAGATGCAGATTTGGCATGGTAGCGCCGACAGCACGCTGGCCCCGCAGAACTACCAGGAGGAGATCAAGCAGTGGACCGGCGTCTTCAACGTGAGCCAGGAACCCACAAGCACCGTCCAGAACAACCCTAAGCAGGGATACACGACCAGCAACTACGGCGACTCGGTCCAAGGGATTTACGCGCAGGGCGTGGGACATAGTGTACCGTCCAATTTAACGGCTAGCGAGGAATGGTTTGGCCTATGATAGTCGTATATCTTTAAATGGGCGCTATAACTACCAATGTTAGTATGATGTATATAGGCCAAATCGAGTATTTAACTTGTCTGTACATACAGATAAATCTTAGCTGTGGAGGAGTTAAGGGGGTTTCACTGAAAAGAAGAACGCCCTCGACCTCAATATATGTATTTTTTTTTTCAAAATCGCATTTACCCTCCAAGATCTGCTCTCATGATTTGAATTGCCGTTGCTTTGCCAATCTAAAAATTCAGCTCTGTGGTAGATTGTGTAGAATGGGCTAGATTGTTCCGTAATTTTATGCCTCTTAATTCAAGCTCCATGTCGTAGAAAAAGGTAATGAGGCGGTGGTGTTCAAATCCTAGAGATATACCGGTAAGGGGGTTTCCGAGACCATTCATTCATACCAAGTTAGAGATAGATTCTACAATAGGACTTGGAATGTGGGGACATGGTTCTAACAAGTCGCCAAGTTCCGTGACGTTGAGAGACATGGATGCAAGTGATGATTTTCGCTTCCATTGGCCCTCAAAGATACTGATTTCGGATCCTTCATTGTCGAAAAGCCCGAGGTCGGTCTTCAATCTAGGATCTCGATCTCTCTCATATCGATCCAACTCCGTCGGTGTCCAGTTGCGATTATTGATGAGCAACTGTGCAATTTCGGTTCTGTCGCTGGTCCTCAGGACCATCTGAGGCACACGTAGTAGATGTGCCCATTCATCCCCGACTTCTTCGCAGATTTGACTGATTTCTCGGTCTGCGATGCCGCGCATCCACCAAACGTCTGGGGTTAATTTGGCAAAACATAGGTGATGAGCCAAAAGGACCAAAGCTCGTGGCCGGTGCTCCTTTGCAAGCGGAATAAAAGTTTTTGGGATAAATGCTATCGAGTTTCAAGGTTAGTGAATATTCTCTTATAGATTCTGAAACACCGAGGCTATATTTATTTCCTCCCGGTTTTGGGTATATCATGAACAGATATAGCTGAGTTTGAGTTGACATTAGATAGAGACACATACTAAAGAAGGTGATAATGCGGAGGTCGAGAATGGAATTGAAACCGTGCTCTCTCATCTCTTGATAAAGCGACCCGAGATATTTGAGCATGTCGTAGTATGTTTGCTGATGTTCGTTGTCTGCGTCACCGGGCTTGATAGAAGCCACCATAAATAATAAGTTATTTGGTATATACGATGACGCCTTCTCGAGGTCTACCGGAGGTCTGTAGAATAGTACTGCCATCCCGGTTTCTTGGAGCACCTGTGGTGAAACTATTTCGACGATCAAGCCTATCCCTCGCCAGACTTGCATCCAATCTATAACATAGAGTGGCTTTCCATCTGGATCTCGGAACATTTGACTACTTAAAGCGATCATCAGAAGTGACGTCGCTATTAGAGCAGGAAAGTCGGATGGATTTGCTGCCTCGATCGCACCTCGGTAACCCTTAAACGCCTTGGAACAATACAGGGCTGCACGCTGAGGTGAAATAGGCTGATTCAAGTTTTGGAGGTGCAGTGATGACACCGCCATCAAGCAATTCATGAGGAATGGGGATTTGAAAGCGTGCTTGACGACTTCAACCTGTAGCACATGGTCGACTATCGCAGAACGGCCGCTCTGGATTGAGAAAAACTGATAGCCTGTTGTGGTGTAGAACCATAACAATTTCATGTCGAGAGCATCAGACATCTCGCGTGGCCGGAAAAGAGGTTCCGTGACAACAGCCATATTGCTATTGTTAGACTCATGATATGGCTGAGGGGATGAAGCAGATGAAGCCACAGAGTTGGATTTTGAGATGGGAACGAGTGAGGCAGAATGAGATGTCGTTGGGACTGGAGCTGATGTAGGCGGATATGCGCACTTCTCCTTTCGGAGCCTACATGCCTTGCATGTCGGCCTCACCTCATCGCACTTGGTTCAGATGTTAGTTTTTATATTATTATAGTCATATTGAGTCACTCTATTACCTTTACTTTACGCTTTTTGCATTGCTGACATCCAGCTCGTGACTTCTTATGAGGTCGTTTTGTGTGATATGGCTTATGAGAGTCTGGAGTCTCGCTTGAATGTCTACTAGACGAGTCAAACTCGGGAGGAGGCTTAAGATGTGATAAGCCACCATCTTGAGCGTCGACGTCGAAACTCCAGTCCAGGTCGGCGTCAGAGCCGACATCAATATCTGGTGAATCCACGTCTACTTCGTCCATTTCGCTTGAGGCAATCGTGTGGCGCTTAGTCAACGATTAAGGATCATCGTTGGATTGCCAAGTGACGTCTCGGTCTCTTGGAGTTGTTATCGTATACTATCGTAAGCGAGATAAAATAAAGCAAAAATAACCTTGGGTACTACCTACCTAGTATCTTATTATTGAGCCGCTTATCAAAAGATGATTGTTAATGCTTGTTAGATAGAAAATAAGGTTTATGGATAAAGGCGCAATAGAGAGAAAGAACGGATTTTGGCGGAGAAACTTGTTACTGCCTGCCCTGCATCAATACTAATAGTTGGCCTAAGCCACAGTTACAGCTTCCTGTCGCGCTCCTATTATCTAAAATTCTAGGATGCTAATGCCACTTGGGGCAACATTTTCATAGGATGAGACTGACGTGCACGGGACCCACTTGTTCAGCTGTGAGGCACGGTTCTACTTCGCCTACCTCACTATTACTAGTGTAACCTGCTCCTTTTACACGGACCACTTCCACTTCCACCCGCCACGCGTGGACCCGGCTATTAAGGTGCTTAATAATCGGATTCTACCGACCGCTAAGTCTTGGCACCGTTCAATTCCAGTTACATCTTGTTTTACTTACTAAACACTGCAAAACATCAATGTGTAAACTGTTAGGTGTAACTGCGAGATTTCTACTAGACAGCGGCGGCCATTGATTGATGTTGGTAGCCGAGGAGAGACAAAATAGGCTTTCTGGTGTAGTCGAAAAAAAAGTGGAAAGCAATGGCAAGCATCTTTGAGCTTCCGGACGATCTCCTTGCAACCATCATCGAGAGCTTCCCGTGTCGCGACGCCCAGATCCGTGCCTTAGCGACGTTGCTCTATCCGAGGGCGGCGCCATGTCGGAACCTGATAATCCACGGCACAGAGGCCACTGGTAAGAGTGCCGTCACTGCTAGCCTGCTCGATGCACTGTCCTCGTCTCCTATTGGCGATGATGGTCCTCTTCTGAACTACGCCATTGTTAAGTCTGCCGAGTGTGTCACGGCGCGACACTTGTTCGAGCGGACCGTAGGCTCGGTAGCAGATTCTTTACAATGGGAAGGAAGAGGATCGATTGGTCGCTGCGAGACGCTCGCCGCGCTCACGGTCGAGTTGACTAAGATGTTGAAGTACGACCAGCGTCATGATGCGGAGTGGAAGTTTGTGCTAGTCTTCGATGGTATCGATCGCCAGCGGGATGCACCACCAACGCTGTTACCTGCCCTCGCTAGGCTATCCGAGATCGTGCGTTCTGCCCTCCCATATGCCTCCATATCTCCATTTCCATATCTAGTAGAGGAGGCGGTGGACTAACATGTAAACCCACCAGATCCCCAACCTAACAACCATATTCATCCTAACCGCTCCCTCGCCCTCCCTCCTCCGCGTATCCGCAACTCCGCAGCTCTACTTTCCGCCATATACAAAACCCGAGTATGTCATGATCCTCTCGCGCCCACCGTACTCGCCCGCGGCGCTGCCAAACACAACACTCCAAGAAACGACCGACCTATGGGCGCGCTTCACCGCCGCGGTCCACGATTCCCTAGCCAAATCCGCATCGCGAAGCCTCCCGGGTCTATCTCGGGCCTGCGCAGCCCTATGGCCTCGGTTCACGGCCCCCGTAGCCGCAGGCACGCACCGCGCGCGCGAGTTCACGAAGCTGCTCGTGGCCGCGCGAGCCTACTTCCAGGACGAAAGCGTTCTCGAGCCGGGCATCACCCTGGCCTCCGCCAAAGCGCCGACCACAAACGCCACGACCGCTACGGAGGCGCGGAACAGGAGCACCAAGGACCTGGCCGCGCTGCTCCCGCCCACGGCGCGCCTCCTCCTGGTCGCCGCGTACCTCGCCTCGCACAACGCGCCGCGCCACGACCAGACCATCTTCAGCACGTGGCACTCGGGCCGCCGCCGGCGCGGCGGCGCCGGCATCGCCCAGCGCAACCATGTCACGAAGAAGGCCAAGCACCGCAAGATCGCGCGCAAGCTGCTCGGCCCCAGCGCCTTCGTGCTAGAGCGCATGGTCGCCATCTACGCCGCCACGCGCCAGGAGTGGGTCCACGACGACGAGGACCAGGTCGGCGTGGACGGCGACGTGGGCATGGCGCTAGCGACGCTGGCTAGTCTGCGCCTGCTGGTTAGGGTTGGAGGGGCCGGAGGCGCGGGGGATGCGATGGATCGCGGTGGGAAGTGGAGGGTCGGTGTTGGGTGGGAGGTTGTCAGGGGCGTGGGACGGAGTATGGGGGTTGAGGTTGAGGAGTGGCTTGTGGAGTGAAGTGGGAAGTAGAAGAAGGGATGTACAACATTTAGGAGGTCAGCATATTGCATATGCGGCATGATACCCCTTAGCTAAACTCTGGTTCTAAGAAGCATAGTAGGTATTCGGTCTATAAGCTACAACGCGGCGATTCGTAGGAATAAAGAGAAGCACC
This sequence comes from Jackrogersella minutella, assembly GCA_022578535.1. Lineage (NCBI taxonomy): Eukaryota > Fungi > Ascomycota > Sordariomycetes > Xylariales > Hypoxylaceae > Jackrogersella > Jackrogersella minutella. The sequence continues at coordinate 32,750 of MU388273.1, forward strand.
TTCAAGTTATTGCTATGGACACCTGCATAGCGCATTCTACCTCGCTGAATCTACTGCTTCACCCCATTTTCTGACGTCTAACATCAAACCCGGCAGATTCAGTTGGCCTGCTTCCTTTTCCCACCACCCACATATCCGGTACCTCCCGTCCCGTCGTTAGATTCTATTCGGCTCAAGAACTTTCGAGTGCGAGGATCTAGTCATCTCATTAGCTTCGAATCTTGATTAGTTCACACATTATCGAAGAAACTTACCAGAGCAGTGCGGCAGGGGATATACACATGAGTCCAGTTCTTCCTGCCGTTCCACTCGAGCGGGGTGGTGACAAATCGCGCGCTGGAATCGTTGCGGTTGAAGCCGCCGACCTCGGCGGTGTCGGAGTCGAGGACGATCTTGTAGGTACCCGGGACGTCGACGCCGATGCGGTAGTCGGCGAAGCTCTGGGTGGGGTGGAAGTTGAAGAGGAAGACGCAGCCGGCGCGCTCGAACACGATCACCTTGTCGCTCTCGTTCTTGAGGCTGATGAAGGCCTGCGGCGCGTGCAGCCAGCCGTAGTGCGCCTCGGTCAGGTTCATCTGCCGGTCGAACTCGTTGAGGTCCTTGTACCGCAGCAGCGGGTCGTCCGTCAGGTTCAGCTGCCGCCGCGCGTACCAGAACGAGTTCTGGTTCCCCTCCCGCGGGAAGTCCAGCCACTCCGGGTGCCCGAACTCGTTGCCTTCGAAGTTGAGGTACCCCTCCCCACCGAGGCCGTGTGTCAACAGCCGGATCATCTTGTGCAGCGCCATGCCCCGGGAGATAACCGGGGTCATAGGTGACAACGTGGACATGTTGGTGTACATCTCCGCGTCGCAGAGATGCATGAGCAGGGTCTTGTCGCCCACGAGGCTGAAGCCAAAACTGTCAGTTTTTTTTATCTTTGCTTAGTGATTATGCGGTACTTACGCTTGGTCATGACTCTCGCAGTAGGCCATCGTCTTCTCGCCATGTCTCCTGTTGGTGAGAGTCCAGCAGATGTTGGACATATCCCAATCTTCGTCCTTCTTCTCCTTGATGATCTTGATCCACATATCCGGGATAGCCATCGCTAATCGGTAGTCGAATCCAACTCCACCAAGTGACAGTGGTAAGCAGAGCGCCGGCATGCCAGAGACATCCTCTGCGACTGTGATTGTCTCAGGGTAGAGCTCGTGAAGCAACTCGTTCGCAATCATAAGATAGACCACAGCCTCTTCGTCAACCCCGGCGCCAAAATATTCATGATATCCGCCAGAAAATCCCCTAAAAGCTGGTTGTGAGCATTAAGAGGTTATGGGAAGCACATCAAGTTTGAACTTACGTTCCGATGCCGTGGTGAAGATAGAGCATGCTTGTTACTCCATCGAAGCGGAACCCGTCGAACTGGTACTCGTCCATCCAGAACCTCAGATTGCTAAGCAGAAATCGCATGACCTCATGGCTTCCATAGTTGAAAAGCCTTGAATCCCATAATTCATGTCTGCCTTTTGCGCCTCCGTGAAAGTAAAGATGATCCGAACCATCGAATTCGTTCAGACCGTCAAGCACATTCTTAGAAGCGTGGCTGTGGACAACATCAAGAAGTACGACCAGCCCCAGGCCATGGGCGGTGTCGATTAGCTCCTTGAGGTCTTCAGGTGTACCGTACCGACTGCTTGCGGCAAAGAAGTTGTTTACCTGGTAACCAAAACTAGCATAGTAAGCATGCTCCATGATAGCCATGAGTTGGATGACGTTGTATCCTAGGCTTTTTATTCTCGGCAGCATGCTCTTGGTGAATTCCTTGTATGTCGTGACTCGCAGTTCAGGCGAGGAGATACCTACATGCGCTTCATAGACACGAGCGCTCAAGGGCTTCTTGGGCCTTGGGTTCTTGAAAGTGTACTTCTCAGATTCAGGCGGGTTCCAGAAGCGGGCATCATAGGCAGGGGAGACCGAGAGATCCTGAGTGACATATTTGATCCAAGCTGGCAGACGGTCAATCCGTTCGCCGGACGGTGTTGTCATAGAAATCTGTTGCTTAACTTTAGCAAATGCTGAGCTCGCGAGTCCGGATGAAGCCGTATACCTTGATCTTAGAGTTGTGTGGGATGGATGGTTGTCCGTCTTTTGCGGGCACAACAATTTCCCATACTCCAAATTCATTCTTCTTCATGGGGTGAGAGCCCCGATTCCACTCATCTAACAGCGCCTGGTTAGCGCGTAAGTTTGCGATGTTATATGAGACGACTGGCGCTCACTGAAGTCCCCGATTAGGTAAGCCTCTGTAGCATTTGGAGCCCATTCTCGGTATATAATGTTGTTGTCCTTGTCAACATTTAGGCCGAACGTCTCATTACCCTAAGTTCGCAAAATGCCTGTGTTAGTCTAGGCCCCTGAAGGCCACTTCAGGCAGTGAGATAGTCGAGACGAACCTTAGAGAAATTTTTGAGTCCGCCCTCAAGATCGTCAATCTTTTTAATCCATTCCTGAGCTTTCGCATATCTGCGCTTTAGAGGCTCTTTGAATGGTGATAACCAAGGATCCAACGAAATTACACCTATATCACACTGTTAACGGCCAATGCTAAGCCGTCACCCATCGCGGGGGGTTAGGTAGAAAGAAGCCTTACCAGTGCCATCGTTTGGTATTCCCGGCGCGGCGCCAGAGCCAGAACCGAGGGTATTTGCAGAATTATCGGCCGCAGAAGTCATGTTAGCGGAATATGGCTTGGATCAAAGTTTGTGAGAAAAAGGGGGTATAGTGTGTTGAGTTTTGATAGAGCGCAATACTGGGGGTCTGGTATAAAGATGCGACTCGATCCCAACTGCCCAAGTATTAAGGTTAGGCTGGCTCTAAAGCTCCCCGCTATACAAGCTAAGAGGTATCTTGAAAAGAGCTAGGTATAATCGAACAAGGGAGGACAGAGTTGGAGACTGCTCTTTAGATTCTTGCTTTTTTAGGTATTTCTTCTAATATAAAAAAGAGAAAGCTAAAATAAAAAGATGTAACCACACTATGTGAAATTCACGCCTTCCACTCGTACATTATCATATTATATCATATGTGATTGTTGCCGTAATCGTGATTCTCTTAGATGAGGAGAAGAAGCTCCAGCCCAAACAAAAATGCTAAATGACGTAAAGGGGGCAACTCTTCCTACAGTAGCACCGCAGCAGTGGATCACTGCTATCTTCCTGGCCGATCAATCGTTGGGCTAGAACTCCTTAGCCCTCTGCTGCAGTTGCATTTTTCATTGTCAGGCTGTCAGGTATCAAGTCAATGTGAATAAGTGGTCTGTTATTTTCTAGTGACAGATTTAGTGTGATAAATCGAACACAATAATCCTTATGTTAGAAATGTGAAAGTATGTGTAAACCCTATTGCCAAATTCTTACAACTAGGTATTTTAAGTTCAATAGATACATACATATATAGGTATAGGGACACTGATTTGCTAGGTACCCCCGAGGTAAAATATAGAAGTGACCTTCCTCCTCCAGGAAGGATGAAGTTGTTTGGAAGCTTTGCGGGGCATTACTTTAATTAGCTTAGAGCGCTCCATCCATCAGCAGAGAAGCCCTGGGGAGGTTATTATTCTCTTAGCGGCTTCATATTGGGTAAAGGATTATCTCTTAAGCTACCAGGCAGCTGCCAAGTAGGTACTCCCCACTGACAAGGAAGCCCCCCCGCCCCATCAACTAAGACATCCCTTCCATCCATTTGAACCCATATGTTGGATCATCGCTGCCAGATCTCACGCAACGTAATAAGTCCGATACAGGAGTAACAACATCTACGATAGGTTCAACTTAACAAAGACAACAAATCGGCTTGAAATTCGTTACCTCCTAAACGCGAATGCGTATTTCCTTGAGGTATAGTGTTTCAAAGATACTTTCTTGCATCTTGGTTTCATTAGCTCCGAATGCGGCATACCTTTCTTAAGTACCCAGACAACCCATTGGCTTGTCTTGCACACCTATGTGAATTGCGGTATCATATTGCTGGAAGTAGGTATCGTTGATTGGGAGGACCACCTCTGACATCGCCAAAATGAGGTCGGTCCTCACAAAACGCAGAATCACATTATTTGTTACCCATGTTCCGAGGATTCCTCGCCGTGTCCTATCGACTTCCACCGTCCTCCACGTTCCATCTAGACGCATCTCAGAATTCAACTCGGGCTTCACTAGTAGCTATGATCCGAACGAAGAAGGGCGCGGCCCTATGTTTTCTAAGAACACCTTCGGAGTCCCGCAATTCTATCCCCGAGACCTTAAGAAGCGAGTCGACGAATACGTAGTCGGACAGGACCGAGCAAAGAAGACAATATCTTCTGTCATCTTTAACCATTACCAGAACGTAAGGCGGCGGCATCACCAAGAAGAGCAGGAGAGGAAGCGAGAGGAAAAGCTTATGCGGCAAGCCATCGCCCGCGACCGAAATGCGAAAGAGATGGATACTCACCCCGTTGAAGGTTGGCAGCAACCGACACCAATGTCCCAACGGTATCGCGCTGACGAATTTTCCGAAGACGAATTCCCCGGCCACAACGATTCTATACAACATATGCACCAGGCGTGGCAACGTTCCGAGCAGAACGTCGACTTTTACATACCCGAGGACACAAGCCGAACACCGCCGGTCAAAATAGACAAGAGTAACTTGCTGTTGCTAGGCCCAACTGGCGTTGGAAAAACGTATATACTCGAGTAGGTATCTACTCGCTAACATAAATGTGTGTGTACGCTTCTTAACCAAGCATTCATAGGACACTTAGCAAGAAGTTAAACGTCCCCTTCACGATATGCGACTGCAACTCCTTTACCCAAGCCGGTTACATAGGCCAGGATGTCGAAACATGTATCGAACGATTATTAATAGAGTCGAATTACGATGTGGGGGCTACCGAACAGGGGATAGTTGTCCTCGACGAATTCGACAAGATCGCTAAACGCGAGACGATGAACGGGAGAGACGTGGGTGGCGAAGGTGTACAACAGGCATTGTTGAAACTAGTCGAAGGAACCAAGGTTTCTATCAACGTGAAGGATAACCGCTCCTCATCGTCGTCTCGTTCGGCAAGTCCAATCACTACGAATTATACCGGTCCGGGATCTTCGTCGTCTACTTCGGGACCGCAACCAACACCGCCTCCAATGGGGAAAGTGGACCAGTATACCATCGACACGAGTAACATACTATTTGTCATGTGCGGTGCTTTTGTCGGTCTCGATAAGGTGATTCTTAATCGAGTATCGAAGTCCACTATGGGTTTTGGCTCTGAGCTTCGGAGCAAACCTACAACTGGGAACAAACCGGACCTCCCACCAACACTATTTAACCATCTCCCCCACCGAGCTCCAAATGCTGAAGACGCTTCGACGTTTACGGCACTTGACCTTGCAACGCCCGAGGATCTACAAGGGTTTGGGTTCATCCCAGAGCTCATCGGACGTGTGCATAACATAGTGGCGTTATCACCGCTTTCGCGATCGGATCTACTCCGAATCCTGACAGAGCCGCGCAACTCGTTGGTGGCGCAGTACACGGCGCTGTTCCATACGTACCCCTCCAACCTGTTCTTCACGCAGAAAGCCCTCCAGGCCATCGCGGAGCGCGCCGAGAGAGCAAAGACCGGCGCCCGTGGTCTCAAAATGGAAATGGAGCGCGTGCTGGCCGAAGCTATGTTCGACGCGCCCACGCACTACGTGCTCGTTACCGAGAGGGCGGTGCGCGGCGAGGAGAAGGTCGGGTACTGGGGGAAAGACGGCAGACTCGAGGTCGAGAGGCTGATTCGCGACGAGGACGGCCTAGCTAGTGTACCGGGCCAGGACCACGACAGGGAGATCATCAGTAGTCTTGGAGACTACCGCGAGACTAGCCAGAGTGGCGCTTGAGATTGTAGGGTTTGAGTTAAGTTATCGATTACCCATAGGCGTGAAATCGCAAGCTCGGAGCGAAGTAGGCTTTGTTGAGGGAACCACTGCATGGTGTTAATAAGGAAAACCGCCGTATCTGGATTTGGATACAATAAGCATCATCGTCCTATTATTTGAGGGCTCGGCGTTATTAGGGATACTCGAGGGCAATGAAACTGAGAAACTTGTTATGATAGGATTGGCGTATATATAGTATATACCTATTAGTCGCTTCGCAAGCTATATATAATCTTACCTAGGTACTTTGATTATATCCGGATGCGTTATGGTCCAAGTAGTATCGACAATGGAGACAACTTAGCCATATACTAGAACATGTTTATATTGATATCTGATGTGCATAATACCTATATGTATGTCTTGTGTAGTAGGGATACGCGAGTAACGAAGGGGTGATTTATTAGATTTCGGAATCAGCCCATTACATTTATAGATCGGATGTGGGCAACTGAGTTACCTTAGGTTTCACAACGCTAGTAACCTAGTTATGTGGCTTCCCAGAAGGGCCAGGTATTGAGTGGGAAGAGTTGAGAGAATTTGAGCAGGTTGCTGAAGCGGTTCCAAGCGTCGTCTTTAGGCACACATCCACTTACTGCGATGGGGGAAAAGGGAAGAGCTTTCAGGAACGGCATAGAAGGTTTTGTTTTCCTCTTGTACATATTTACAACCCGAGGACTGATCTGTTCGACCAGTCTTGTTTCTCCTAGGCACGGGGACCGCATCATCCCAACTGGATTTAAATAAAAAGGATTTCTGATATATGATGCTGCTGTCCGGACTCAAGTCTGCAATATTTTCGATTGTCGAATCGTTTCGGTAAGCCAACGCGACCCCGTTCACTACTCCATTCCACTCTAGCTGCTTTTCGTTTTGTACATGGAATTTGATGCCTTGCATTGCAGTTCTCTACCGACAAAAGGAAAAGGATAAGAGCAGGTTCGCTATTAGGACGACTAAGTCTATTTCTTAGGCGGCGACTGGACCATGCCCTTGCCGCTGTAGCCTTCGGAAGAGATACCAGTAAGAGGCTCGGCATTTTGGTTCTGTCACACGTTAGCTCACAGGCTCTCTTCCCCGAGGATGTGACAAGGATATCGCGAAGGGTCATTCCCACCTTGAGGTATTCGTTGGAGGCTTCCTGCCATTCCTTGGTCATCGTGCTGGGAGCTGGGCCACCGAACGCACGGATCGTGGCGAAGACAGCGAAACTGACGAACATGCCGAAAGCGACGTATAGGGCAACTTTGCGTCCCTCATCGGGCGGCGCCGCGGCGCGGGGGCCGTGGGCGCCGAAGGCAATCCAGTATGCTGTTGATTTACGTCAATTCATGGTGTTCTCAAATACGTGTTTCGTGAATGGCTGAATCGAGTACTGGGGGATCCACTCCCCGCTCCAAGGTTCCATTTGTTCTCGCAACATTCAATCTCAAGACCTCGAAAGAAAGCAAACATATCAACCCGCGTCGTGTAATGACTAGAGACGAGACTATTGATAAGAGGCAAAAGCCGGAATTCTACGTACCGGCCTTCTTCTCCTGAGAAGTGAGCTCCGCCCAGTTCTCCTTCATGCGGTCTCGTAAGGACATCCATAGCTCGGCCTGCTCGGTCTGTGGCATGCCTTCCCATCTCTTCTCGATGTTGGCCAACGTCGGGTTCGAGATGGCATGCGTGGAAGCGGCCGCACGGGGGATCATAGTCGTAGTTGTTCTGCTGGCCCGGAGGGCGCCGCGCAGGAGCGAGGTTGCAGGTGTGCGCATCATCGTCAATTTTGTGCGTCGAAATATGGAGGGGAGAAACAGGAAAGTGGAAAATATCCCGTAGGAGTCGATCGGAAGAGTGGAGATGGGAACCAATTGAGGCGGTCGCGAAGCCTGCTGGACGTGGAAGAGGTATCGCGGGAGGGGTTTCGCTGATGGTTGTTGTTGGGTGCTTCGTTTTTTTCGGCTATCAGGTTCAATTGAGAGTCTTTTTTCGATTAAGGTGAGTAGTCGTATGATTGTAGTGGAGCCAATTGGAGGAGCTGCTTTGATGCCTCAGGCAACGATACAGCTGCAAATTTCGAGATTGACAGCTGTGATAGCTCCATAGTTTCCTAGTCTAGGGATTTGTATGGTTCGATCGGCTTAAGTTCGGACCTAGGTAATAAAGATATTGAGAATCAGATAAGATCATTACCCCGTACAACGTCACACAGTTTACCTAATGACTCGATGTAGGAGAACCATATGCGATTATCAGGTGTTAGTATGGCAATCCATAAATACATGTATTCAACCTCCAGTACCTAGGCTGCTAGGTATACATGACTTGTATATAATGCTATGGATGTTAAGTCTTCATCGGCTTGGAAATATATATATATATATATAACATATTAGTGATGGTTTATCTATATTCGATCTTTCATTTTGTAATCCATACTCCTAGATGACAACAGCCCGTTGAATTTAGTTCTAGCGCGGATAACAGTATTAAGTTCGTGCTGTTGTCGTGTCTTTCTCAACACTACCCTAGGTACCTAGGTAGCTATCACATGTGCTTGTGCTTCCTTCAGGACCCCTTACTGTTGAGTATCTGGAAGCCTCGCTGCTGTGATTTTGACGGGGCGGAGTGTATCTTCCGTATCAAAAGACCCAGGCGTCAGAGGGAAGAACAGTAATTACTCTAAAATTCTCCGAATTTCATTGGTGTTGATGGCTAGCTGTTGGCTGATGTGTCTGTCTTGGATGACTCTTGCTGAGTAGAATCTTTGGCCTCAGTGGTCTTATTCATTTGCTGATCATCTTTTGCTATGGGATTTTGTGATTTCTCTTGTGCCTCTTTCAAAGAAGGTTTGAATGCATAATAACCTATTATACGATGAGATGTATGTTCAGCGTAGGTTGGACACGCAATATTATGACGAGTTCATACCATTGGCTATTCCAAAGACTACAGCGAGGCCTATGGGTAAAAAGGTGCGACCGAATGAACTCATAGTTTCCTTGAATTATGCATTTAAGTATTATCGGAAGACGTAAACTGTGATGTGATGAATGTGTTGATGAGAGGTCTGGTGTATGGATGTTAATGAACGCATCAATGATACCTCTACTGTAAAGTTCCGAAGAAAATTAGCTAGGTACCTATACTAGGTTATTCAATAACTGATTGATGAATATCTACAGATCTGTATGGATGCTTTTAATTGGCGTTATGTATTTATTAGCTAAATAAAGTGGCGTGTGATGGTAGCTGCTCCTGTGACCCCTGCCCCACCAAGAATTGGAAGTACGTGGTTCTGAACCTTGGAACCTTAATACCTACCCTTTACGCGTTTAAGTGCATTTGACGCGTCTAATCTTTAATCTTTAATCTTTGATATTTAATCTTTCATCATTCACTAACACCTATTTCTCCCGCGCTACATGATTACACTTCTACCCCCAACAATGTAGAGAAATGCAGCTCGGACCCAATGGCGAAATGGAAGGAGCTTGGAGAGGTGCCAGATTCGGACGACGAAAGCGGCTTCGATAGTAGTCAGGAATCTGAACTTGACCTCCCACAGGATCGAAATAGTATTGATGCAAAAGAAGCAGAAGATAGGCTTGGTCCCGCAGAACCTAAAGACCGAAATATTTGGGATATTTGGGATATACCGCTATCCTCTCAAACCTCTGGAAAAGAACCCGATGTAGAACGAGACCTAACTCCACCATTACCTCAAGCGCCCACCCAGCCCGAAACCACCTATAATATCAATTCGTCCCCCCTTTCGTCTCCACGCCTTGAACCCAACGATGACCTTGAAAATCTGGTGCAAACCACCGATATTAGCAGAGTGGAATTAGAAGGACCTAAGGTACCAGAAACTGTACCTGATGTTGCACCCAATCAATTCACTGGTGTCAGATTTGAAGTGGATTATATCTTGGTCGAAGATGAAGAGGACTTGATGCGGGAAGAATCCCGGCCCGGAAGATCATTGAGACCACGAAAGCCGATCCAAGAACACCCTTACTTGCTAGAAAGTGCCCAGTATAGCAAAACCCTGAAGTCCCATGGTGTACGACCCTTACGTGTGCAGATCGAGGAAGCAGCAAGGAGAAGGCAAGAAGAGGAGGATTCCCAGGAACAAGAATACGAAGAAGAAAGTCAATCGACTGCACAAGGAATCGCGCAGGAAGATTTAGCAGAGAGCCAAGGAACCCAGCAAGGAACCCAGCATGTCGATATACTTGACGATGCCGATGAGGGGGATGTTGGTCCAGCGGCCAGTTCACCTCCGCCTCATGAACTTCGAGAAAGAGAGCATGAGGGTTTTCTGAGAAGCTCGCAAGACGATGACGAACTGCCAGACCCGGCTGATATAGATAAATGGAATCTGAGAAGGATGCCAACTACGAATGCTAAGAGGCAGGCTTCGCCCAAAGTTTCCACCAAACGGAAGCTCCCAAAGCTGCACCAGCCTGTCAGGTTTGCGAGAGCGGTTTCACTGTCGGCAAATTCTGACCATGTCTTCGATATTCCTCCCTCGCCTCCCCAGACCAGCCCGAACTTCCTCGCAAATACGCCGGTTACAGCTGTTGGACGTTCTAGGCCTATAATGACGCTCACGCCAAAATTAAGCAGCACGGTATCATCGCAGGATCAAAGCCCTGCCCCGGCAAATCAAGGGACTAGGTTGATTGCCCTTACTGCGATGGAGGATACTAATAGCGAGCCGGATGATGACGCTAGCGGTGATTCTGACGAAAGCGACTCAGAAATCCTTCAAGCAGCAGCTATGAAAAAAAGAATTCGTGGTGTATTGCCTGCATCCTGGCTTCGACTTGATCAGAAGGGTCCTAGCCACAAAATCGCTCGAGGCGTTCCGCAACGGAGTCCAGAACACTCTCCAGAACGGACCCAGAGAAAGGGAGTAGCTCAGCGCCGGCAAGTTTCGCCTAAACCTGGCCATGACGCGGCTCTATTTCTTGATTCAGATGACGACGACATAACTTTACGAGCCGATGATATTGATGAGTTTCGCAGCAACAATGACAATGGTTTCCCTATCTTTGAAGATGACGCTGGCTCTGTTGTTGAAGACGATCATGTTGACTATATGCTTCCTGGAAGAAAAAGAGCCAACACAGATCCGGATGGATCAGGAAGACCGAGGAAACGAAAGAAAAATCAGCAATCGACGTTTACAGGTCAACCGGGACAGCCAAGACGACAACAGAGGATCACTGGGTTGCTTAATAGGACGAAGAGCTCAACGGCTCAGTCGGGCGCTAGGAAACGTCGCACGAGAACTATTTCTGGAGGAACCAACCGAACGAAAGAGCTCGGCAGAACACCAGCTAGGTTGGCAACACCTCCACCGCTTAGCATTGTGGATGTCGTTGAACCAAACGCCCCTCCCTTCATCCGCATAGCTGCCCGGACAGCGAATAGACGAAAAGACAAGGGTAGATCAAGTCCTTCAAAGAAGCAAATTGCATTGGGGACGCGCGAAGACAGCATTGATGCGATTAGCGTCCTTAGAGATTGGAAAAGGGGTCGAATCCAGCCAAGGACTGCTTCCAGAACCTCAACTAAACCCCAAACAGACTTATCAAAACCTTTTCGCCCTCTTTCCAACAATTCTGTCGTTCAATCCTCGAAACCAAATGCAAAGCCTCGACCGCGCCGAGTTGTGCCTTCGGCCCATTTCTCTCAGCCTCGGCGAATGGTCAAACAGGCAAGCATCGACAATTTCGTCAGTGTCGAGGCGGCACTATCTACACAACCCGAACCCCGTCCTAAGGTCTCTTTGCCTAAGCGCTCTCAAAGTTCTCGCGTAAAATCATATAATGCAACGTCAAGGCCTGCGCAACTTGAGACGACTGGTGAAAAAGCTGGACGGCATGCATTTGATGCGCGAAAGAGAGCTCTTGATGCTTTGTATCGGAAATCGCGTAGAGCCTTACCTACCCCGGCAAGCGTGGGACTAGAACGACTTGTAGACAGGAGCGTACCCGTTGAAAATCTTGATCGACGTGCTGGAGGTCTGTCATCAAGCAATAGACCGGATAGGGTCGATCCTCCGCCGATGCGAAAACGTCGCAAGCATTTTCAGCCTCGACAAGTAGATACTACCGCTCCTCAGTATGCACATGCTAATGACCCTCTGCCTCATGAAGCGAGCCCCGTAAGTCTTATCGTTGAGGTGCCACATACTTCAGAACCCGCCGGAAAACTATTGGGACTTGGCCCGTTCGGCACGCACTATACCCAACATTTTGAGATATTCCCACTAGATCTTGGGGTTTACTTTCATGAGAGTACACTTCTTGGGAGCGGCCGGCTAGTTCAGGCCTTAGACGAGAAGTCCCCCGATAGTCTACGTCGTGCACGAGGCTGTGGCACATTCATCCTCGACGAGAAAGCACTACGGTGGGGTCAATGGGATGCCCAAACTTCATCAGAGGTGGGCATCGTCTTTGACTGGATAGTGGACTATCTCCATTCAGATTCTCCTGCGCTCGGCGATGATGCAAGTCCGACACAAGCTGCAGAGTTCGTCCTGGATTATCTCCAGAACCACATAAACTTTACGGATGGAGAGAGCGAAAAGCACTTTGCAGGTAGAGCCTTGGAAATACTTCAGAGTTTTACACAGCGCTTAGAGACCTTATCAACTCAGTCTCAAGAGCGGACTCGGTCTCTCATAGATGTCCTTAGTCGCACTTTGGTTATTTTAATCCAGATCCTGCGCATTTGTCATAGCCTCAATCAGCTATCGGAAGCATTTCAGCTTGAGGAAGTGTTAACGAAGATTGCCAGGAGAACAGCTCGCCAACTACTTGAAACAGAACTAGTTGATGTTCGGAATTTGTATCACGACCTGCAGCGCATGCCTTTTCGACAAGGAGGTATTCGTAATGAACACTACTCGATGGTTTGCTGGGTCGTCCTCATTCGAGTGCTCGAGGAGTCTCGCATTCCTAGATCCGGGTTCTGGGACGTTGTATCCCCTGTCGTGTTGAACACAGATCCGAACTCCATTAGCGACGCACACACTTTCGAACGGGTCTGGTACAATCTATTCACTCTACTCCCACTTGGTGAATTCGATAATGCTGGCGTCGTTGTTCCAGGTATCAGACACGCCATACCCTTAGAAGGTTGGGCTTTGCCGCAAATACTACTCCGGCGTGTCTTTCAGCTGTATGAGAGTAATTCACGACAATCTCCAAGTTTCAACGATTACTGCCGAGGCGTTGTCAGTCGCTGCCATTATCTCGTAGAACAGTGGGGCTGGCGAAAGTCCAACGCTATAATAGGGACCATCTTCGATTTTTTTGCCGCCCGAGGTCTGTCTCATTTGCGAAACGAGGAAGTGTACAGATCACCGGAATTCTTAGAGCAACTTAGAGGAACCCCGTCACTTGCTGTCGTACCAGAAGACAGATGTTTTCATATTTTCCTGAAGCTTTTGGCATTGTCTATCAAGGGCCTTGAGAGCCATGGGCTCACCAAGGATGTCAGAAACTTGGTTGCGAGAGTATTACCAAACCACAATCGGCTTTATGAAAAGGAGAAAGACATTCACGAGAGTGACCTGTCTGCCTTAAGAAATCATCACGACCTTCTCTGTACACTCTTCTGGGCCGCACCAGCGAGTTTACGACCTTCTGTACAGACTATGGAAAAATTAGTGATGCCCGGCAGTTCTCACAAAGAAGCCTGCTTGATCAGCTTGCGAGCCTGGGGCCAATTATCCCGATTTGTGATATCTTCGGACGAAAACAACAACGCATACAAACCTTTTGCCGATTGGCAGAGAAACATGTTCCAGCAAGCAATAGAACAATACTTATCGGCTGAATCAGATATCCAACAACAATTCTCGAGGATGTCAAAAGACGCCTCGAAGAATATCAGCAGAGATATGATGAATGCAGTTGTAAAATTGAACAGGAAAGGCGCAATGGACGTGATACATCTCTCAATGAAAGGGTTCTTAAGTGTTATAAAACATACACCGACGCTCAGCTCCGCGTCCTTTGCACTGAATCACTGTATGTCAAATCCTTCATCTCCTTGAAAGAATTTTACTAACCTTCCCAAGACCAATTAGACCAGGTCTTTACACGTTTCCCGTTCTCATCAGCAGACTTTGATTGGGGCAGCTTGCGAATTGCCTTAGACCTTCTCGACTACTACATCAATCGTATCGAAGAATTTCTGAGCCAGGGTCCGGTATCAGCAGACCACTCATGGCATGGAGAGGATGCTATCATGGTAAATTCTTAAACACTTTCAGACAAATGTGTTTATGCCTATTGACTCATTCTCATAGCTCCTTGAACGTAAATTAGCCGTCCCTTTCTTCTCGATGACCCGCACTATCGTTGGAATGAACTTCAGAGATAGCGGACTTGGCCCTACGAGTGATCGCTCCATATGTATGGAGCAAGCTGTATCACTTGCAGGACGGCTGGCAGCGCGCTTAATCCACGCCCGGCTTTCGGTAAGTGTCTTTGGTCTTATGCTTACGTTAGAGGCTAATTGATATATCAGCGTGTGTCTCAATTCTTCACCACTGGACAGTATAGTATATTTCAGAATTTGCCGAAAACTATTAGTTCCCCCGCAAGGAGATACCATGCCCTCTTTCTGGCGATGCTAGTCGAGCAGGGAATAGTCGATTTCAAGGTTTGATTCTCCTGTGGCTTACTATCGAACTTCGCTAATAAAGTCTAGGACTTGGGTGGGTCAGTTCTCGATTTGTTTCTAATGGAAGTCGTCAAGCCTTTGAACTTTCTGGCCTACGAAAATAGGTTTGCTCTGGCACTTAAGCGCCATGGTGACCCGTATTTGAAAGACACAGTCATAGAGACGGGAAACAGCCCCGACTACAATTCAAATAGGGATATATTCAGCCGTAAGTTGCTTTCTTCAAAAGTTTCAATGCTCATTGCTGAACTGTTGTTAGGTGTCGTTACTGTGATGCGTAAGACGTTACGGTTTGCGGAAGTAAATCGGAAACAACAGCTTCAATCACAATTCTCTATGACCTTGAAAACTACGATGGACCAGATGAAGCTTGATCTCAAATCGATTACGCAGGATTCACCTGAGCATGCAGATTATATCGAGTTCGTCCGCTCCATCGTTACTGTCATCCGATCCCGGGACATTTGCCCCGTGGATTCGTATTTCTACCAAATCAGCCGGGAATATTCGCCCTCCAGTCAGGACCCCCGTCTGCAGATAGCAGGTATACTATCATGGGGTCTTAAGCTTGAAGAAGGCGACACTAAGGCAATACCTGGACTCTTCTATCTCCTGTTTCCCAATTTCAAACTTGCCCTTGCAAACGGTAAACTTGCGGATGAAAAAGCCATCCTCCAGCAAGGAATGGAGAATCATCGTGTGCGTTCCTTCATGTTGAAGACGATGTTCCCGGCAATCATCAAAACCGCACTTCAAGTACCCGAAGGGTGGATTTTATTAAAGACTTACATCGATGCTTTTGAAGCACTCCTTACAACACCGTGTATTCATAAGGCAATTGGCGGAGATGATATGGATGGGATTTTAACCGTCTTAGAATTCACCGTTGCCGGTCTTCGACATCTTCAGAATCTCGACATTAACGAATTACATTCCGAGCACGTCTGCTCTCTTACCCAGGCCATGCGCCTTCTTAATTTGCTTTCGCCATCCTTTGCAGCATACCTCATTAATGAGCCGACTTCTCAGATAGCAATGGATATCACCGAGAGAGTTGAAGGATTTACAAACTTCACTCGAGAAGCTGGTGAATACCTTTCTGGGCTCCTCAACGGATCAAAGCATAAGACCGCTTCAGATGCAGAGCAGGCAATTACTGTGGACCGGAATAGGTTTTTTAGGGGCATTCAAAGAATTGGCGCCGGTTCATTATTACAAGCTCACGGGAACCTGGATAGATTTGTCAATCATATGGCCCGGGATATCAAAGATAACTGGGTGTCGGACGATTCAATCATCAACGTAAGGGGCCCGTCTACAGTACGGGGACATTCGTCGACACAGTCTGGACAAGGGACGGTAGTCTCGAGGTGGAATACAAAAAAATTAATCCAGGGCCTCAACGAACAGGTTCAGGAATGGAATCATGCCAATGACTTGGAGGTGGCAACGACTTCGAGGCGAATTGCACTGTCGCTTGATGAGTATTTGTTTTAGTATAGGTGCATTGAGCGCGGTGTTAGGGGGTTACGGTGCTCTTTGATGAGTGAATGAATTATTTGAAAGTCCTTCGAGTGTGTTGATATGTGATACTACAAAGTCTTGTGAATGACAGTCATCCCAATAGCAATGATGTTCCCCTAGAAGTAAGGCTACCTATAGGGTATGAGGTAACCAGCTGTTGAACCTCCTTTAATAGCTGGGTACCTAAGTACCTAGAGCACTAGCACTAGAGCAGTGTGGGTGGGTACTGTGGAATGGATAGAACGCTTGGACCACATAAAACTCCGAGCTCTCCAAACGTCGGCCAACGTCGGCCAAAGATGGAATTTTCTTTCACCGTTCTCACAATTTCGAAAGTCATGTATTCGCCCTCTCACTTCGAGCGACAACCCTCCGAATGCATACTCCGCTACTGCGTGCCTTTCGCTCTGCGGCACTTGGACTACATAAACAGCCAATAACGACACGTACCGGCCAATTCTTCCACGCCTCAGCCTGCGCCAGAGCGGCCGACGAGAGCAGCAGTAGCCCCCGCGATGACGGAAATAAACCCGAGAAGAATAACGGGGCTGAAGATGGCGATAACGGGGACATTAATCTTTTCGGGGACAATCCTTCGACGGCTAGTGAGGAGACCCAGGGTCGCAAGAAAGCAGGAATTAATAACTTGAGATCGCGTCTTCAAAGAACCCGCAAGCCTGAGGAGCTGCCACCTGTGCATGTGCCGAAATCCTTCATCTCCAGTGCTATAAGCCGCATTGAAGATGCGGAAGCGAATGCGGGGCTGAGTCGCTTGAAAGAGAGCGAGGTGCGCATTTTGCTGGAGAACGCATTACTCCTCCATTCGACAAAGCGCCACTGGGAAAACCTCGTTGATTATTTAATGGAAAATTCGGCTTGGACTGAGACGGCCATAGATCAAGCTGTTCAAAATTCAAGCCCACATAAGGGGTGGTCGCATAAGAAAGGCGATATATTCCTCGCTGCTGCTTTCTGGGCCACAATTATTTCGGCTCGGAGGATCCATGGAGAAGATATTGTGGATGAACTTTTAGAGCGACATTCGATTTCAAGTTCTGGAGAGCTATTAGCAGCTCTCAATTACGGCTGGATATTTGCCGAGAAAGAGTCACTGCCGCTTCCAACCGACGGTAGGAACATACTCCGTATGTCCATGCTAGACGCTCCTCTAGAAGCATCTACCGTGAGCTGGTTTGAAGAGGCCATGATTAATGAGATCGTCGCCTTCGTCAACACCGACCTCTTGACACGAGCTCCCAAAAATGTCAGGCTTGCAGATTTACGACGGCCTGTGACTATTTTCAACATATCTGATTATTCTGGGTATTCCGTACCCCGCGATATCGTCCGGCATATTTCTGCCAAGTTAGAAGCTGACGTTCTACACTTGAGAGCTGGCGATATTGCGCATATACTTGGTAATTATCTTGGTCAGGACCCGGCCAGGGCTCCTGGCCCAGTCTCGCAGCTAGGATACAGGGCCGCAGCAAATAGTGGACGGTTAAAACCACCCGACGAGGACAACGAGGAACCAGAGGAGGGCCGAGTGTCCATTGCTGCTTTCTTACACACTGAGAAACCTAAGAGGGATACCAAGACTTATCTGTCCGTCATGGATGACTTTCTTAATGGAACGAATCGAGGGAAAAATGATGAGCTCTGGGAGGATTTGAAAGTCAACGCAGCCTTAGAAGAACTCATCCGTTCTGCTGAGTCGGAATCTACTGAGAGGCCACTCATTGTTCACATCGATGATTTCAACGCCATTAATACAGACCAAGAATGCGGTGCCATGATCATAAACAGGATCCGAAAAATTGTCGATGGACTTTGGGTCAATGGCCGGAAAATTGCTTTAATCGGCTCCTGTTCTACCAAAGGTGCACCGAAGTCTTACGTAAAAGCATTAAGAGACCTCGGGTCCACGGAACGAGTAACTAATATCAGCATGGAATCCCCACACATCGACAATAATCCTGATAGCCGGTTTTACGCCTCGGTGGCAAGAAAGACTACATTTGAGGTCAAGCGTGAATTTCAGGAAAGAAAAGACTACATCAAAGAGAATGAGAGTAACCTTGCGAGAGTGCTATCTTCGATGGTCGAGCCTCCCTCTGATGCTACTATAACGACCACCGGAGAAATTGGGTTGAGCGAATTAGACCATAGACAGCTACCTAAGTCATGGGTTAAGGGGGTATTACCCCTTAATGAGATATATCGCATCGCGACGACGATGATTGGCTACTCGAAGAACCCGGCCGATGTGTTTAACAAGGAATGCGTGGAGAAAGCCGCCGACACCATCAAGAACCTTGAGCGGCTGAAGGAGAAGTACTCCAAGATTAACGAAGGCGAGGATAAGAACCAAAAGACCAAATCTAAGCGATTTATAGACATCCAGAAATTAGCCTCGAACGAGGAGAATCACGAAGAGAGGATGGAGTCAGGTCTTGTGAACGCGAAAGATATTCGCACAACATTCGACGATGTCCACGCACCAAAGGAGACTATCGAGTCGGTCAAGATGCTCACGACGCTCTCTCTAATCCGCCCCGATGCCTTCTCCTACGGCGTCCTCGCCACGGATAGGATTCCAGGGTGTCTTTTATACGGCCCGCCTGGCACGGGAAAGACGCTACTGGCGAAGGCGGTGGCCAAACAGAGCGGCGCAAACATGATCGAGATCAGCGGCGCCAGCATCAACAACAGGTACGTAGGCGACAGCGAGAAGAACGTGCGGGCGCTATTCCGTCTGGCCAAGAAGAAAGAGCCGATGGTGATATTCATCGACGAGGCGGACGCGCTGCTGGGGGCGCGGGGCAGACGCGACCTCGGCTCCCGGCGGGAGACGATCAACCAATTCCTGAGGGAGTGGGACGGGATGGATAAGATGAAGGCCTTCATCATGGTGGCGACGAACCGGCCGTTCGACCTCGACGACGCGGTGCTGCGGCGCCTACCCCGCAAGCTGCTGATCGACCTCCCGCTCGAGAAAGACCGCGCGGCGATCCTCAAGATCCACCTAAAGGAAGAGACGCTCGAGAAGGAGACCGTGTCGATCGAGGACATCGCGAAGCGCACCCCGCTATACTCCGGGTCCGACCTCAAGAACGTGTGCGTGGCGGCGGCGATGGCTGCGGTTAAGGAAGAGTTGGAGATGGAGCAACAGCAGCAGCAGCAATCACAACATCAAACTGAGGAGGAGAGTGTTAAGGACGAGCAACCTAGTGATAAGCAAACTAGTGATAGGAAAGGAAGACGAATCCTCGCGGGCCGGCACTTCGACAAGGCGCTCCGAGAGATCGGGGCCAGCATGTCGGAGGACATGGCGACGCTGACGGCGATCCGGAAGTTCGACGAAAAGTTCGGAGACGGGGTCGGCCGGCGCCGCAAGGGCAAAGGCATGGGGTTCGAGGTCGTGCCCGAGGTCGCGGACTCGAAGGAGGCGAGGGTGAGGCGCGGACGGTGATTAACCCTGTTGTTACTAACCTGTAGCTAAGATACTACGAATGAAATTTTTTTTTAACCATAGATCACGGTATATGCGATTTTGTGGAATACGGGCATGCGAGGGATATGGTTGGCATGGCATGGCATGGTATCGCAGTGTGTATATTGAATTGCTGCGCTTTTGCCCCTTTTAGTGCATTCCGCTGTTATTGTCTATGGTCACGTGATAGGCATCTCCCCCTTTTTAAAACAAAAGTTTTTGTTTCTTTCCCCTTTTAATCCACCAACACCGTTCTAATGCTTTGGCATTGGCAGACGTTTGGTATTAGAATGCGACTATCTCAATCGATATCTTGTCCAACGTTAGGCGTCCTTCTCATACATGTGGCTGCATGCCATGTAACCCTATCATGCAGCCTCATCATCCACCGTCTCTGCTTTCCACCCTAATTTGCGTATACCTACAAACCGGGCGACAGCGTAGCGGCCTATCATAGTAGACTTCATCAAACCTTAGCTCACCAGCTTTGCTTACTAGAAAATAACCTCCACCCTATTCAATCATGTACCTTGTGCATCGCCCCCTTAAAGCGGCGACAGCACAGTATATTCACAGTTCTCGTGCACGCCCTTGAAGTGAAATATGTTGCCCCCCCCCTCAAGTCACCTAGGCCTCTTACATCCCCTCTCCACACACATTCTTACGCTCAGTAACTCACACACTTGCTTACGTCAGCCACATATTGCTCTTCAAGATCCCTTGCCGCTTCAACCAAGGCCCCCATGAACATCATGTCTGACTACCTTGAGTCCTTCGACTTTGATACCTTCCCAAGCAACGACGAGTACACCTTCAATTTCAACGACCTGGACAACCTGTATCCAATTGGTCAAGAGGATCAGAGAACCACGCCTGACTTTTCGCTGACGTCTGATGCCACTGCAGCTGCCGTGGAACCGTGAGGCTTTTTTTTTTTACTAATCACATAGAATTAGGGCGGACAGACACAAAGGATCGAAAAATTTTCTAGAGGAACCCACGTAAGTCACCAATATTCCCCTTGGATGTACATATCAGTAAAATTAACAGTCTAGGCCATTGGATGCTAAATCTTTGACCAAATCCTCCCATGTCCAGCCTTACCCTACAACTACATTTCTAGGAACATGTGGAAACGTCAAGGAGCCGGTGCTTCAACCCGAACAGAATGCAAGTTCTATGGTACACCATTACGATCCAGATACATCAGATCATCATCAAGTCCATGGTTCCATTCCATTCTCATGTGCTGAATGTGGCGCCTCGTTTCCCAACAAGACACGCCTTGAAAGGCATGCATATGATGATAGACACAATGCTGTCGCCTGCTCATGTGGTAAAAGGTTTTCACGCCTCGACAGCTTGAATCGTCATCTAGATTCCTTTCGCAAAGATATACGCCGGTTTTCATGCCCAAGGTGCAAACGCTATCGCGGCAATAATGGCTTCCGCCGACGAGATCATCTCATTCAGCACCTTAGTGGTTACCACAAAATTGCCTGGCAAGAAATTCAAAAAGCCTTCTCAATAAGGGAAAAAGAATACGCTTTTGAAGAATGCGATTGTCCGGCCCCTATGTGTGAGTTCCACCTAGGCGCCAACTTTCAATGTCTCAGCTGGATCGAACGGGAAGTACAAGCACCTTTCAAGACAAAAAGCCAATTCAACAAGCACTTGAAGGAAGCTCATGAAGTGACTCCATGTCCCTGCCCGGTAGCCGAATGCAAACGGACTGGGGCCAAAGGCTACATGACCGTACACGGCCTTGAGAAGCATTTGATTCGTGAGCATACGAAATTCCCCCAGCACTTAGCGAAGTGTCATGAATTGAGGATGCAGAATCGTGAATGCGATAATTGTGGCGAGAATATTGGCGGCCATCGCGGATATCTAAACCTTCACCGCCAACTTGCACACCAAATCACCCCGGAATAAACACCATTCATCACAGGCCGAGTCACCAGACTCAATACGTGGCGGAAGACGAGATTTCGTTTTGGAAAGTCATCTCTCCTCATACAATACAATTCGATTCCCTCATTTATGAAGCTACTGGCACCATCGATGATGCAGCAGGCAGCTTAAATACCCCTTTTCTACTTTGAAGGAATGGATTCAATTGGGCTTGTGAGTGTGGTGATTGGGTTTACTTGCAGATGATTACACGTCTCACTCATTTTAACGTAGTCTTTACTTGTGGTAATTACGTAGCACAGCTCATGTATGCAGATTCATTTTTGGGCTTCTTTATATTGTTTCCTTGGTCTATATTCTATCAATTTCAAATATAAACCCCAACGCAGTACTGTGAATCAGTATAGATCAAAATATGTTAGAGCGCTTTTGATTAGCATCCCCTCAATATGATCATTGGACGCATATTATCAATTAAGATGCGCAATGTCCCTGGCTCCTCATGCTTTTTCAGGAGACCTTAGGAAGGTAGGTATACGTCTTATGATCTGAATTCAGGATGCTCATTAATAATAATTTAGGTAATCTGACCCGATCTGAGAGAAAGTTGATTTCTCGAAAATGACCGACATTCCTAGTCATTATAGTTGTCTCTTGCTTCCGCATTACTAATTATAGCCTACCAGACCATGCGAGTCTGGTTTTCTTCTCTACTTAATAGCTTGTCGAAATACTCAACTCAAATACCATTTGTGCGTATAGGCATATCTGGCTCGTGGAGAGCGCGTACTGTTCCAACACAGTCTTCTTTTCTATCGAAATATGTACCTTCACGTATATCACCGTCTTGGCCGCCAACTGCACCTGTGGCGCAAAAGCCCAAGAACTTCCTATGTCGCTTAGAGAGTTTCGACGCGACATTAGGACGTAACGATACTGTAGTAGCAGGAGTTAGTCACGACTAACCCCCTTCATGAGAAGAATCTTGAGTTTGACACATCTCAGGAGCAACTCCCGACTAAGCTCAAAAACCAAGCTTTCTGAACGGGCTCAAAGGAAGGGGGATTGCATCAAGTTCTCGATATTACGTACAGGAGTAGTTTTCCTGAGAACGAATGTACGAGCGCATGAAAAACATGAGTACGGCTGGCCTTTCTGAATTAGGAGAGCCTGGGGACAGAGTGTTGGCACCCGTGGCGTGCCACAGCCGGCTCTCAAAGACGAGAGCGGTGCCCGCCGGCGCTTCGGCGGCGATTGTGCCGTCGGTGCTGAAGACATCCGCCGGGGCAACGTGGCCGATATGCGAGCCGGGGATGACTCGCGTGGCGCCGTTGCTGGCATGCAGGTCGGTGAGATAGAACATTATGTTCTATAAAACCGACATTTCGGGTGTTTAGCGTAAGATCTCTTATGTCTGATTTATAATGTGTAAGTGATGAACTCACCACCCCGAAGGCTATATCCCTAATCGAGGGTTGAATGGCGACTTGATCCGTATGCATCTGCATCGGAACGTTGCCTGGACGAGCGATATTGGCGATATAGGAGTGGAGGAGAGCGTGGTCACCCTTAGACAAGTTAATATTCAATGAATCAATCTCAAAACATCACATCTAGGTCAAAAGTGGTTGATAGTATGAATATTGACCTTCTTCTTAGGGGTTGGGTTATGAGTAGATTGAGCTTATGTCGTTGGAAGTTTAGGAGCTAATGAGGATGAGAGTTATTGGGCATCACTCACAATTATCCACGGTACTATCTCGTCGATGAGTGGGTGGTTAAGAAGATCTAGGAACTCGTCGCCCTTGTTGCAAAGCGCCCAGAGGCGTTGATTAGGGCCGTTCGTGGCATCTGCTCCACCGTCCATCCGGGCAACGCCAGCTTTGCGCTCGCCTGCTGCTTGTTCTTGGACAGCCTTCTTGACCAGCTGTATTGATTAGTACAGAGTAAAACATCAGTTACTTTTTGCTCCCCTGTCCAAGTTCCGACAAGATGGAAAGGAGTGGCTAAAGACTCACAGCTACTTGAGTAGGTGTAAGTGCATTCTTGACAAAGCCGTAGCCAAATTCCCGGATGTCTTGCTTGACTTGTGCTATGTCCTCTGTCGGAATAGGTAGTCGTTTAAACGCATCGGTACAGGCCATCTTTGGTAATGCGGGAGGGCCCTGCGGCGACAGGAGGTCGGCAAACTTGGTAGCGATAAGGATAGTGTCCTTACGCATGGCCGTATCATGTAGGAAAGCGTCCTTGAATAGTCCGTATCTTGGTTCCAAATGGCCTTGGCATATTTGAACAATAGTCTCTGGCCTGATAGTTAGCTGGCCATCTGGTTCAGGCCCATCATCGGGAAGAGAATCTAGAAGTTTGGCGGGAGGGTTAGGTGCTCGAGCGTCGATGAAGAAAGGTGGATTCTTGCCGAATGCTATCGAGAGAAGAGCATTCAGCTGTGAGAATACAGGTAGTTTCTCTATGATGATTCTTCTAGCTTCAGCAACGTCGGTATCGAAACACTTGGACAAATCGCCATATGGCTGAGAGCCAAAGTCAAGTTCGGGGATCAATGGCTTCCCCGGACGAACACCCGCCATTATTACAAGTCAGTCTGTCTTCCTTTGAGAGTAATCTTACTATTATCGATAGAGTATAAACAAATCACGTCTGTACGACAAGAGAATGAAGAAACCATAGAATTTATATAATAGCCCAAGAAGGATCCGAAGGAAGGGAAGGCTGTCAGCTTATAGCCTGGGCACTGAGGGGTAGGCGGTAGGTATTTACGAGGAGACAACATCATCAGACAGAAGTAAGACTTCATGAGGGTCCGTGTCAACCTAGCAACTCGCCTTCCTTTATTTCTATTTCTGTTTACTCATAGGTTGTTTCCCACTTTAAAGACGGAGGAAACCCGGGTCAGTTTCGTCGCTATCACGTCTTGGTTCGCTGGTAGGTTCGCTGGTACTTGATCGGTGTACGACATTTACTTATTTTAGAAATCGAACCCTCCTCACTCAGACCCCTACCAATGTTCTATGCCCGAATAGTCTTAGTATTCTGACTATCTTGCGTACCCCATACATTATCACAATAATGCTACTAGTGTATAAAATGTCAATAAATAAATGAGTGCCACCTTTGTCATTTTTCTCGAACTAAAGGAAGGTAGTTTTTAGCGACTATCACATGGTATAACGACCAATCAGGTCTTTTCTTGCCTGTATATTGCCTCATTAGGAAATATCCATGTAGTCTTGGGTAACGGTTGTGTAACCCGTAGGTGGTAATCTAGACTTTTTTTGGTTGGCCATTAATCTAGAGCCTGTAACATTGACAAGCTATATAGCACCCTTAAAGACTTCTGCGAGTTCGGGATGGAACCTATATCGTAAGATTTATAATGATCATGGTTGTATTAGAACGAATTTCTCAAGTAAAGCTGAAAGAGAAGACTATAGTGATAGTTTACCTTGAAAGGGGTATTAATACGTGTTCAACCATGTTGTTAGCATATAAGAAAGAACCGTCGATGAACCTATGACTGTGTTCATGTTGGTAGGTATATAGTGCATAATAATAATTATATCCAGACTAATATATCGGGGTTAGACAACCAGATGTTCAAACTTAGGTAGAGTATAGTATGGGAAATCGACCTTTCAACTAACCTAGTGACAACATATCGCCTTTCTGTCTGCTTTTAAATAAGGAATAAGGCATGAAGGCCCCGATATATACTTAGTTTAAAAGCTCACTAGCAGTACTTGTGAAGGTCACACAACTCTAATAGGAGTCTCCAAGAGAGAAGTCTGCCTTGTCGGTTGTTTTATCTAACTACCCTAGGTAGGTACCTATTTGGTGATAAAAACAACAGAAGTGGCATTGGTGTTGTAGAGGTTAGATCTAATTTCAAAGGGCTGTTTCCAGCCTAGGTTTTATATTCCCAATGACTCGTGGATCATGACGCCAATGGTTACCTACTTAAACTGCCTAATAACATAGTAGGTACATACATGTAAATATGTTCTATTATGTTAATGGGGGAAGACGATTTGAAAAAGGAGGCAGCCCCAAAGTTTCCATACCAATCATTCTCCCACATTGTCCGGTGATCAAGAGCTCCAATTTTAGACATCGTTATTCCGTGGGGGTTCATTGTAAGAAAAGCTTCTTTCAGCATTTTAACTATTTTACTTTCGCGGGCCTTCTGGCTTTTGCTATTTACCCTACCTAGGTACTTATGACAACTGTAGCAATGTAATAAACTGGTTTACTTATCTGCGAATGTATTCTTTAGTATTAGGTTTTGTTAATAGGATTGTTTAGCAATACTGACTAAGTTCAACGTCGTAAGTATAACTTAGGTTAGCATATAATGGAAGGAAATTATTTATCAGTACATTATGGACGAAAATATTAACAATACTAGTAATCAATGTTTTATAGAATCATTAAGGCTAATGTATTCCCAACTACCAGAGTAGAATGTTTATGTCCTTAACCAACCAATCGCCCATCTCAAGCGTCAATTCCCCTATTTTCAGAGAGAAAAAAGTCGGAACGAGGCCGGTCGCTCTAATTTTATATAATATGCCCCAAGTATCACATATAATGAAAAAATAAAAACTCGTGAAGGTTTGCCGGAGGTAGCTCCCCTCAACCCCTTTGACCATAGGACGACAAAGAGGAGCTCCCCGGGGACGATCCGCCTGGGGCTAATTGTCTCTCTTCCTTTCCTTGGTACATGCTGCTAGAACTAGAATCCCACATCAAACCCGTGCCGTTGCACGGTCTGCATTCCTTAACTCTAGCAAAAACCTCATTAGTCACTCTTCTTGTACGAATTCTGGATATCATAAAGACTTACAGTCTTGGAGTTCCAAGGCAATAAGGGCACGAGTAAGGCATGCGGTGGTCAGGGCCGAACCCATATATCCTTCTGTCCTCTAATGTAGAGCTTGAAGAGGTACTTGTTGACTGAGACGACATGCTGAGAATGGCCGACTTAATTACTGATAGACTGGGGGGTTATAGACGATTAATAAAGCGATATCGTCTGAGACATGTAAACTCTAGTTATAATTTTGAGTGTCAAGTTATTCTCCAGCATATACTCTATTTATATATCAAAAGTAAGGCTGCAGCTAAGGCTTCATTTCTCGTGGCCTTATGCAAGGTACTCTACCCGAGGGGCGGTTTATGTGGACTGAGAACTCACCGACTTGTGCTATGCCATCTCTTATGCAGTAGATATCGTGTGCGCTACTTTGATCAAGTAAGGTGTTCATCAAGATTCAGGATTGGTGGTACGAGCAAGCAGGCTTCACGCCATTGTTGTCTACATGACATAATTAAACATGGTGCCTACGAGGTAGATTTCCATTGGAATCCTCAGTACGAATTGTTAGTACGAGATATTTTAGGAATCCCAAAAGCCGTAGCACTTTTCATCATGTAACGCATGCATATCATATCGTGTCCTCGATGCCGGGATCGGCCACGTCTAACTAATCACGTACCTTCCTTGGACCCAAGAGCTCTACTAGATCCCTCAGTGGCGTTCTTTTCTCTGCAAAACCTGCATCGTGGTCCTCCAAAGCCACTGTTACATATTGATAGAGGTCGGTAAGGTTCGTGACTGGTGTTGCTTTAGCGGTCCGATTCGGATGTCGTGCGGGACATTCCCCCCCAAAAAGGGCTTAAGGGGCAGCTGAATTATAGATTGACTGAGAGATCAGGCAATGTTCCAATAGATCTTTTCCAGTGGCCGTACGGACTATTGCTCCTCCAAGCCTGGCCGATCAGCTGCAAGTAGCCGCAAGACGGGCTGGTTATTTCAGCATCCTATGGCGACACGTAACAGACGCATCATCCGAGGGAAGTTACTAATGGTAGAACAGAGTAGTGATTGGCGAACCAGCACCCGTAGACGGGTCCAAATCGTGGCGCTCTGTATTCTCATCTTGCATCGAGTCCGAAATGCAGGGATACAAGGCGACCACTTGGCGTCGGGAGCGTCCTACAAAACACAACATCCTTTCTGTCCTGTCCCGGCGATCTTGAGCCGACCATCCGGTGTTCGTACGCAACTGTCCGTGGCCTACAATCGGATGGTGCCCCTAGCCAGTCAAGTATCGGTCTTAGCACCAACCCTACGAAAACAGACAAATCCTGCTTTACTTTCGTCCACGAACGCATTGTTCAACAGTATCATACCGCCTACACTTTGCTGGGTCCTGATATCACTGATTTTGATTTTGTATGAACTGGGTAAATATTCTGATATGATACACCTTGAACGAAAACACATAAATGACGTGAAGTGTTAAACATTATCCTCAAAATCTAAATACTGACGAGTTCCTGATATGGAATCTCTTTGCCCAAGCAGTAGAACCTGGTTCACTGAGTCATAGCAAGAATTCCTCCTTTGCGCTGCGTGTCTGCCAGTGCCGCATCTTTGTAGTTATCTCAGTCTTCTACCTCCTCAATCCCTCGTTCGTTCCTATCGCCTTAATGACTCGCGCCCTTCGGCCATAACGCCGTGCAGTCATTCGATAGATATATGCTCTCCAGTGAAGTCGTTGAGGGTAACCAATCGACCTCCCGTCATGACAAGAGCCATGATAAATCCCTCAAATATTCACTCGGCCTTTCGTGTTATTTCTCATGTATAATCCAGATAAATTTTCGCGTCCGCTGTTTCTGCATCACGGGATTCGATATCTGGGTCGGTCTCGTGTCTAATTAGGGGGTAAGCACCTAACCACAGCAGTCATAAGATCAACGAGGAATACCTACACGCTCAGCTGCCTCTAAGCACCGCGTGAAAACCTCGGTGGGGTCGTCATTGTTTTGGTTCTCCGAAGTCTGGGATATACCGTCTTGACACTACCGGCTGCAACGTTGGATATCTTGACAGGAGTAGCTTGCTGGACTTTATCGCCTGACAAGAGGACGAGACTGACGAACATGGTCGCCGCGTCCTATCCCCAAGCCTAGAGTCAGTATCGATGCAAGGCACTTCAAGTTAGGGCGACCCAACATCTCTGTTGTCCTCGTGCGATTCGTCTTACCTCCATTGTCCTTATCCACAGATAGTTGGCGGTTATGCGCGATGTTGCTGCTGCTCATCGCTCGACGCGGCATCCTCTCGCTACGCGCACTAGCCTGAAGGGCCATCATCGTCTTCAAACCCGACATCTTGGGCGGCATTCCTTAGAAACCGTCGAGATCCTATCGGGGCGTGTTCTAATTGGGACTGTTAGGAGGAACGGATAACCATAATCACATCACTCTTGACATTAAGAAAGTACTGAACTAAGTCTAGCTAAATTGTATTGCAGAGAATATATAAGTGTATTTCCCAAGAGGATGGATGTTGAGTCCTAGTTTGACGAGTTGGGGAGGATGTTCATCGTCATAAACTAGCAATCACAGAAGTTGGATGAAGCCCGAAAGGAATAGGAGCGTATTGATAAACCCGTTTGAACCATAATAATGATAAATTCGGTGGGGGTTTTATGCAAAAACGCGTTTATCATCAGGGAAATACCTGTAGGTTATGTATTTTCACGCGGTGTCTCGCCACTTTTCGCGTCGATGCCAGAAGGTATTCCAAGAGTGATGTTCATTCACTCCACCTAGAGCCGCTGATGATGTAGTTAGGGGCTTGGCGTCTTCGTGAGGTGGGTAAATATTTATTTGGATGTGCCGATCGGTAGAGAATGACAGTGCTAGATATTTTATATACGGATCCGTACGGATGGATAATAGCATGATACAGTGAGCAGAGTGAGTTAATGTTGGCTGTGTTGGTAAATTATCGCAAGGATGTACGAGAGATGTCGATCATTGAGATGGACTGTGCAATTTGTAACTTCATTTAAGGGAAAGGGTGATGCTACCCACAGGCCATGCGTACGTAGCGTTATTAATATCTGACTGATCGCATTCAGCTCAGTATTTGGGTCTTTTGACAGTCGATAAAATCCATATCTTCTCAACAGTATTTACGCTACAGATCCGACAAATAATGGCCCTTGAAATTGTAATGCGTGTCATCCAGTCGTAACCTTCCAAGCATCCCGATAATATCCTAGGTAGGTAAACATGGCTTCAATACGCAATAACTTCAACAACTTGCTGGTATTTACTTTGTACGGCTGAAAAGGTCAGCTCTATTCGACAGTATTAATATTGACACCTCCAGCTAAGCTGTGCTGTTAAGGGTAGTATTCATTATCATTCATATCCCACTGAACTTTTTCATTTTATCTCCAACATGATGAGCCGACATAATCACTGACCGATCTAAATCGCTAATTAACACCATGTGACAATGAAGTCCCCCCGTCGGACTTGATTCAAAGGAATATCATAGCATTTGTCACTATTTTGAATATGTTGGATACCTATATTCGCACCTTAACCTGAGTTTTTGTTATTGAATACCTAGGTCCTTGAGAGAAATACAATGACACTTTTCATGAAATCTTGCTTCGACAAGAATCAACATAGAGATAAACTGCAAATCGATTTTTTAGCATGGGAGTGGCCGTTGACTCATGCCAATTGATTCAGTTATTTACATCGGTCGCATTATATGCTGTATATGTACATAAATATTTGCCTGAAAGATACCTATCCATGAGTTTTGTTTTCATTATTGTACCGTAGGCCAATCATTGGTCCACTGCAAGACATTCCATCCGAATTTGGATTGAGAATAATCGACTCCTACAGTAAGATCCACTGTCGAGAAAGTTAGCACACAGACTTTCCTTGTGAACGAGAATCAGAACAAGGTAAGAACTTACAGTAGTGATAGTATAGAACATCGCCGTGCACGTCATCGGTGAAGACGCCTTGTCCACCCGGGGCGTAGGTGTTCCCGTGGCTCGCGAGCACGGTGGTGCCTCCGCCATCAGTGCAGGCTACGCCGTTTTGGTCCACAAACGGACCGGAAGGGCTATCACTTCGGCAGACCGTGATATGGTAGACTTGATCGATCGGGTCCGTCGATGGGTTGTATGTACAGCAAAGACCTCTGCTCAGAAACAAGTACCAGAAGCTGTTTCGCTTCCAGATGAAGGCGCCCTCCATCTGATGATTTCCAGAGGGTTCATATCCGATCTGTTGCTCGTTGCCCGACCTAAAAACATACTCGCCATCGATAGCCACGCGCGCTTGGTAGATATCATTCCAATAGGAGCCCCACTGCAAGTACCACTCATTATCGCCTGTGCCATTGACAACATTAGAGTCGATGGCATTGTAGGGACTGCTGCTGGTCGAGGTCACCACGATTCCCTGGTCGCTCCAGGACCCGGACTCCATTGTGGATGAGATTGCATATCCAATTGCCGAGTTTTGGCTACTGGAGGTTGACACCGAGTAGAAGCAGTAGTAGGTGCCACGGATGTAAACTACGTCAGGAGCCCATAGCTATATCACGTTCCGGAGTCAGTAGATGTTATTAGAATGTCTCGGGGAAGCGCAGTGAATGATATTGACTGCAGTCACTTACGACATCGTTCCCCGGTAAGTTGATGATGCTGGCGCCCTGGATTACACTTCCGCTCGCTGTCCATGGCCCCGACAAATCATCCGCCGTCCAGATACCGATTAGGTCTAGGGTTGAGAACCGGAAGTATTTTCCATCGTAGCGCTTCACGACAGCTGGGTCATGGGTGAAGCAGTCGCCAGAACACGCACCGGGGTCGGGGTACTGTGCTTGAACCACGGAGGCTAGAGAAGCTAGTAAGAATACTGATAAAGTTGCGAGGAACATGGTGTCTCCTTCAGGTTTCCTGCACGAACCTGACAATTTAGCACGTACACGTCCTTCGGGTGAGACATGCTGGCTTGCATTCGTGGGCGTTGTAACTTATACATATAATTTACATCTGAGACTGATCGACAAATCCAGTTAGACTCAGCCTCTGACTACGACTGCTACCTAACCTGCTTAACCTGGCAAGTTCTTACAGCTTTACCGCTGCGAGCATCGTCTTTGGAAGCATCTCATTCGGTTGTCACCAGCTGGAATATTGTTCGAGAGTGTAAATGCTACATAGAATGCAGCTGTTTGTGGTGTGGAGCATGGAAATAATCTTACAAGTGTGGAAATGAGATGTCACAAAAGGGGTGAGATACAAGCTAATGCAGCCCTGTGATGCAGTAAGCTAGACAGAACCTGGAATATGCCACCTTCCACGGATGGTGCAATACCCTGGTGTGCACCATAGGATTGGCCCATCTTTGGGCAGAGGCTTCGGCACGAAAGGAATAAGAACACAGCCCGAGTGCCATAAAAATTTGTGGTATTTCTAGGTAATTGTGAAAAGTCGGTCGAGTTAGGTATCCAACTAATCACCCGTCAATGGCCTAATGAATAAGGTTATCCGCATAAGCAGAGAGGCTCGTTGACATAAATACATGATGCCTAATACGGATATAACATGGGTCAATCAACGAGGATCCGGGACGATCCTCCGGGCTCGAACATTCTTCCGAACATTCCCCCTTGCTCGTGCTGTGCCGCAAGGTTGTCCAAGGCTCTAGCCCGCTAATTCAGATCCATTATTCAACAAAAGAATTCCCATTAACTTATGATCAAGCAGTTCTTACTTGGGGTAAAATACCACATGCACTCTCTCCAATATCATCAAGATTTCATAGATGGTGATTGGAGGTACGTTACATCCCACCTAGGGACACCGGCGAGGTGAGATTCGATTCCTATAAGCGCTTTTGGTATCCCGATATGCTCCTTTCCTATATACCTATCTATATTTGGAACTATATTCCACCAATAGCGGCGTTATATGTCGCCGAGTCCAACGATTAGTTGAATCACAGTGACCCCAAGGGGATGAAACGGGGTGGTTATGATCTTACTTCAACGTCATATAACAACTAAAAATTAAAATCCGGCCGACAAATTAGACAAAAATATTGCTTTGGATCCTGCACGATGGCACTTGCCTATTTAATCTACATCATACAATGAAAAGAGGCTTGCTCGAGTCACGTTGTCTCGGTTCAGGATGTGGTATCAATGCTAGGATATGTGTCGCATCGATATGGTATATAGTATCAAATTGCCATGGAAGCTACTGTTTACTTCAAGGTTTGATTCGTACGTTAGAAGTACGGCGAGTTAGTCTCATAATATAGTCGAATATGAAATTGTTCTCAGCCCTCGCCTGCTTTCTTGTAGGCGTCACAACTTCTACAGTATGTTCACCACAATGCTCATCTTCCTTATTCTTGTATCAAGCCAGCCGTTGCTAACATGTAAATGCATAGGCATTGCCAGCTGAGAACTCAGATTGGTCAATCACGAACCTAGGCACGTCCAAGATAACATGGAAGGGGCAGGTTAAGCCTGGCGAGGCTACTGTTTCTATCACGGGAACCGCAGAGGTAAGCTTCTGCTCTTAGAGTAAGGGTGCCGACTCATTGTTAAAACTAATATATTGGGGGTCATATAGGAGATTTACAAACAGATCATCGTAATAAATCCCAATTACGAATATGAATTAGGCATATATAGCAACTACTCAACGGTGAAAATTCGAGATCTGGAGCCTATTAAGAAACGGGCCACAACTTCGGACGTACGGTTATCTATTTTCTAACTTTTCCCATTGGCAACCCCTATACTGCCTCTCTTTCTAACACTTTCTATTCTCGTAGGATTGGACTTGCGACTACGGTACCAACGTCAATGCGGAGTCAATTGGCGTGGGAATCAGATATCTATACAGCATCGCCAACGCTGATTGCTCTGCTCCCCCGGGAGTTCCCGGAGCAGGCGGCTGTACTGCCAGTAGCTGCAACTCGGGCGCCGGCATCTGGTTATGCAACGACTCCAGCAACGAAGCAAACATTCCATGCACCATCATCGCCGAGTGAGTCTTTTAAAGAGGGACTGAAAGAATACGTTTAACTAACAGTAATATCTAGTAACGCTGTCGAGGTCTTGATCTACTGCCAGACGACTACTTATAATGGTGGCAATAGCTGGACGACCAACACACATGGACAGGTAAGCAGGAATCATCTGAGATATAGCTATTATTACAGGCGACCTAATAGTCATTCCTAGATCTTTTCGGATGACCATACTTGGAACGTTATACTTAACGCGTGCTAGATAATCATATATGTTTACCTACTTACAAAACTCTGGAAAGCTCTGGGGCGGTAATGTGCCACAAATTGTATATAGTAAATTTTCATAAAAGTAGCTACACATGGCTAATCTAGTCCGTCTTCACTAATAAGGTCTTAGTTAAATAATAGTGATGTTCAATTTGCAGACAAATCGAGATCTGAAACCTTTCGCTTTGATCACAGGGTCACAATAATATGAACCAAATCTTGCAAAGCTCTTCTTCAGAGAAGGCCTTTAAGCTCAATCTAGTTACTCCTAATATGTGTTCTTCAAAACCTAGGACAGGGTTAGGGTTAGGGTCGCTCAGATTCCGGATTGTAAGTTGATTCTTTTCTACTCATCACTTTCATAAATTCACAACAGCTTAATTGTGATTATGTGTACCATTGATCTGATGCATAACTTTCCATCTTACAGCAACTTTACGTGCTTTATTGGTTGTTAATACGGTATGAATATTACGTGGATGCTTACATAGTATGGATGAACCCACCTAATAATCCTTCCTCTCTGCCCCTTAGCTGGTTCTCAATAAGAACCCTAGACTACTAGTCTTATGCACACGCCGTATAAGAGAATTCTCTAGCGAACCAGAGACGGCGGTAGCTGGGCTAGTCAAGATCGACAGGATGAATTGCATTCAAGGATCTTGT
The DNA here is from genome assembly GCA_022578535.1 of Jackrogersella minutella. NCBI lineage: Eukaryota > Fungi > Ascomycota > Sordariomycetes > Xylariales > Hypoxylaceae > Jackrogersella > Jackrogersella minutella. The sequence goes on from MU388273.1 coordinate 67,142, forward strand.
ACGCAACAGCTATTTAGAGAAATAGATGGACCTTGTCTTAAATAGATTCATAAATTATTTACCAACCTCTCATTCCGTTCTACTACTTACCCCCAGAAAATATACCAATAAGTGGTTTGAGTTAAGTCCCAAAAAATGAAGTTGATCATTTCAGGAGCCACAGGTTTCGTTGGTAGAGAACTTATACGGCAAAGTCTAAGCAAGAGCGAGATCACTTCAGTCGTAGCTCTATCCCGCAAGCCGGTATCTGTCCCCGAGAACCTCCCGGACGGCGCAGACCCTTCTAAGCTTAAGAGTGTTGTCGTGCAAGATTATGACCAATATTCGGAACAGGCAAAGAAGGAATTTGCTGGAGCTTCGGCGTGCATATGGTAAAGCAACAACTCAGCTTCGTTCTCCTCTATGGCGGAGATAAATATTATGTCCGGATAGTCTCTAACCAAGACTAGGACGGTCGCTATCACGCCGACTAAATCCAGGACGTACGATTTTGAAGAAGTGAGGCGTGTCTGTCAAACATGCACACTTGCAGGTTTTAAGACTATTCACGATTCTGGTGTGTCGAAACCTTTCCGGTTTCTTTATATGAGTGGCGCGACGGTAGACCGGGATCCAACTAAGACTGCGCTATTCCAACCGGAATACACGCGCATGAGGGTAAGTAAAAATATAGCCCGGCTTCGTTTCTAGAAATTTCGAAGCTGACTAGAATAATATAGGGCGATACCGAAACCAAGGTACTCGCATTGGCAAGTGAGTTTGGTGGAGTTGAGGCAAGTGTTGCTAGGCCAGGCTTCATCACTGAGCCAGGCGCAATCGTAAAATCTATGGTAGGGGCTGTGGTACAATTTGTTGTGGGAATTCCTACTATTAGCATCGTGGATCTCGCGGCGGTCATGTTAGATCAAGTTGTCAATGGTTTCGAGAAGGACCCGTTGATGCCACAGGATTTGGCGAGGATTGCGGAAAAACTAGGGAGCCCCTGAACGAGCAATGCGCAACGAGCATTCAAGATGAGAAAATTATGTTTAAAAAAATTCAATCATATATTAATTCGCTCTGATATACGTGGAATTTCAGCGATAGATATTTCCTATGTAAATATCGTGGAGTACTGCAAAATACTCAATACGGCACCATGGGCTGTCTTAGGGATCTTACGTACCTCCGATGTGATAAGTAGAACAACCCAGCGCCCACCGCATCTAGAATAAATATACATCATATTCATAACTAATCCTTGGTGACGTTTATTACTTCGCGTTCGTAGCCGAGATATCAAATCTAGCTATTTTCTGAATGTAGAAAACGTGGGCCGGCCAAGCTGTAGATAATAAAGGTTCTTGAGGAGGAGAACGCGGGCATAGAGCTTAAGCTTCTGAGAGCTGTATTTCTCTGCTCTTCTATTACCCCTTTAGGACGGAGATCATTCGTCTCTAGATTCCGTGTCGCATTTTAATATCCACGGAGCTCCCATGAGGCAAGATTCAAGCTGCAATATCATCATGTAATTTTCCCGCTCATTCTCCCGGAGCCGGGAGTGTTTTTGACCATGACAGGCTTTGGGGTAGTAGTAACGGCACTTGCTCTTATATACCCATTGAGAACGCCTACTTATTACTAAACCGACCCATTATACATGGGAAACTCTGGCAATCTCACCCTAAATGTTGGGTTAGACTCTACAACAAGCCAAGAACCTCACCTCTGGAAAAGCAAACTCCGCCATGCATTCCCGTGTCATAGGTATCTGCGCCACAGCCATCGGGGCCCTCTTGCCCACGGTCGCAGCTCAGTTCGAGTGCAACCGAACATATCTCCAATTATTCTCGGACGACTACGTGCTGGCGCACGAGAACGGGCAGCTGACGCACCTGGAGAACATCGCGGACAACTTCACGTACGTCGAGAACAACAAGACGCGGGAGATCACGGGCGGGATCTTCAACAACGCGCTGAGGATCGACCACCGGCACACGATCGTCGACACGGTCGAGTGCGCCTCCTACACCGAGCTCATCATCACGCACAACGTCTCGGGCGAGCCGGCGCCGTACGTCATCGGCACGCAGATCCGCCACAGCCCGGGCGACCTGAGCTGCTACCTCATCGACCTGACGGTGTCGACGACGGGGTCGTGGCTGTTCAACTCGACGAAGACGCTCGAGTACGCGTCCAAGGAGAACTGGACGCTCATCGACGAGGGCGCGCGCGACTCCCGCGAGGCGCTCAAGAGCGCCGCGGACGCCTACCTCGACATGTGGAGCAACAAGAGCGCGATCGACGCCGTGCCCTGGGGCACGCCGTGCGACCGCCTCGAGGGCAGCGTCTACACCGGCCCCGGGCTGCCGACGGACTCCTGCAAGGTCGGCATCCCCACCAACAACAACCAGGCCCCCAACTCCCACCGCCGCTACGTCATCGACCTGACCTACGGCGCCATCAGTGTGCTCTGCATCTTCGAGCACCTGGCCGACGCCCCCGACAGCCACGAGTTCCGCATGGAGAACTCCAAGTTGCGCTATATCCACACCATCACGCTCGCCGACAGCTCAGGTGGTATCCCGACGGCAGCTGAGCTTGCGCCTGCGCCGGCTGCCCGGTTCAGGGTACGGGGAGGAGGCGGGTCGAGCCGACTGAGTGGATCGGTAGAATCGTAAAGGGGGGTTGATGATTCGAAGATGGAGAGAAGCTAATGTAGTTTTGAAGTTTGATTAAGTCGACTATCTTTATAAGAAACCCCCACGTTTCACTAATAGAGTTGAGACCTTGACCATCAATGTTCGCATATGCTTAAGGATGCAACTAACTTTGAAGGTTAACTCTAACGTGATACCGGCAAAGGCCGGGTCCCATTAATTTTCGGACCGGCCCGAGACCGGATTTCCGGGCCTACGAAAACTCAATTGATATGGATTCCACGGTGTATCCATGTCTCTTTCACACTATAGCCCATTAGAATTCCCTCACTCAGGTCTCCTTAAACATTAACGAGCATAGGAAGAGTCATAAATGGTGGTAACACAAGACAGGCATATGCATTTTCGTAGAGGCATGAGGGTATAGAGCTCGTACAAAATCCGCAATCATGCGTCACCGTCAAGTATATCAGCAGACTCGTAACCTGACGCCACCTAACCAGTTTTTCCCGGTCGTATTACAACATGTAAAACCCGCCACAATACAAGGCTGGCAGATTTAAAGCAATAACCCAATTAAAAAAGAAACATTTACACATCTGTACGCTTCTCGTCGAGAGCGCCTGCTGGTACGACATCCTCGGGTTTCTCGTCACTGTACTTCAGATCCGTCTCGATGGTGGTGGTATCGTGTATCTTGAGGAAAATAATTGGGGCTGCAACTAGGAGAGAGCCAGCACAGATAGCCCACTAGGGACGATGGTCGTTAGTCATTGACCGAAATAAACGCATTTAGGAAACGGATGTCTACTTACAGTAGCGGCAAATAGGGTGTTATACTCGACGTGAACACCGTCTAGACGCCAAAACACGGCAGCACCGGCAGACTGGAGGCCCTTGTAGAAACCAGCCATGTTGGCGGTTCTTCGGCTAGAGTTGGAGAGAGCTCCCATGTACCTGATTATCAAGTTAGCACTCGCCTAGCAGACCAACTAGCTAATCCGAGCCCTATGAACGTACCAGTAGATGCATGTCTGCCAGCAGGCATCGTAGAAGCCATAAAAGATGTAGAGAAACATAGGTCCAATAAAGCCAGAGTCTCTCCAGTCAACCTTTTGGGACTCGTAAGATGGGTTCGAACTGACTGCTCGTGGAACCTGCTGTTTTTGAAACGCGTAACCACCACCCCAGATGATGAAGGTGAGGGCGAAGAGTACAGCAAAGGAGATCTTGGCACGCATTGATCGTCGAATCTTGGGGTAATCGAGGGCGTACCCGAAGATAACTGCGCCAAAGATTTGGGAGAGCCAGTAGAGCAAGTTGTTTAGCGAGCGAGTTCGAACGTTAAAGTGGGCAAGATTGACCCCATTCTGTTGGTAAGTGTAGAAGATGTTGGATGCGAAGAACATAGGGAACAGGGCAACAACCCAGGGGCTAAGAGAGATACACTCCCAAAGACCAATGATCTCACTCTGCCACGTAGGGTTCTTCATGATGATAACCTTGGAGCCGTCATCTCGAATGACCTTATCGGCATTGACGAGGGCGGTAGTGAGAGCGGCACCGACCACCATCAGAACAATGAAGCCTACGTAGGTGCCATCTGTGACTGTACCGCCGGTGTTGTTGATGTTCTGGCCAAGAGGAATCAAGCTACCAATGACAGCACCAAAGTTGAAGATGATCCAGAACCAACTGATATATCGGCCTTTAGACTGCTCGGGTGGGTAAGACATCATGATAGCACCCTGAGCAGTCCAAAGCAAGCCAGCGCAGAGACCCAAGAAAGCACCGGCAAAGATGACAAATCCGACGTTCTTGGTGTGGTTGTAGCATAGGAAGCTAGCAGAATAGATGCAGTAGCCCAAGCCGCCGATGGCCAATGTGATCTTGACACCGAGTTTGTTGGCGAAAGAACCGGAGAAGAAAGCGACAACGGCGAAGACAGAGTAGAGAGCAGTAGACGCGTGATCTTGAACGGTCCCGTCGATTTGACCACCGCCACCAAGACCGCCCAACGCATTATACATTCCAGGACATAAGAAACACACCAGAGCCACCATCAAAAGCTGGATTTTTGGTGACGCGTACCATAACTCTTTCCCAAACAGTCGAAAGCCCTTATATTGCCAACCATCAGGACGCGCATCCGGATGGCCGCTGCTGTATGCGTCCATATCGGCCCCAGTATGTAAGTCTTTCGTGTCCGACATTTTGAAGGTAGTCGGATATCCAAAGTAGTTATGTGATCGTCGATCGACTATGTAGCGATTCGAAACGTGATCGTAGTAAAGCCTTGAGGCAAAGACCTATTTATATGGATATCGGATGTTAGCTTATTATGATTGTCGCGAATGCGCAATGCGCGAGGAAGCTCTCTCTCAGAATTTTAAAAACAACACGGAAAGTAGTTCAGTGTGAACAAGATGAGGCTAATTGCCGGTACTGACCTTTTTTCGAGCTGCTGATCGCAGTCGCGGCTAAATTTACTTGACCGTTGGGTTGGCAGGAGATGGAAGAAACAAAAACATTTGAAGATGGGCAGGGTCCGACCAATATAAAATAATTGTTTTTATTTGTACTATAGTACATGATATACCTGGTACAGGCGCCCTCACTAAGTCAGATAAGGCGAATGCCCAGGTGGTTAGATTAATACGATGTATGGCACGTGTGAAAATAACATTACTTCAGGTATGCATCGGGATGTACCAACAAATGTCCAATACATGACTAGGTACATGCTGCAAGTACTAATGAAGGGTACCAACAGCTGGATGGCACATCTCTGGGAAGCCGCACCTACCTAACTTAGTGCTGATCGGATGTCGCTAGTCTAGATCTTCTCAGGTATGGAACACGGGCTGATGAGTGGGATGGTAACACTAGAGTCAAAAGAACTGGAGCCAGTCAGCCAGTATATTCAGCGCCGTGTCCCTTCCTCATCACAAGTATCAAGTGTGATCCGTAAATGTTGCTCGAGATGGTAGTTACGTGACACCCCCAACTCGGGAGTCGGGACTTTGTGTAATGTACATATCTCTTCCAGCACGAGACAAGACGAAAATAAAGCATCAAGCATAACCCAGCTGAGGATAAACACTCCACCGCTTACACATTTAACATTTAGGGGTTCTGGGGATATCGGGGCGCAGAGACAACGCTAAGCGGCTTATGGCCGGAAACCTAAGTAAGTGGGCAGATTTACGCCTGGAATCCTTCGTGAGCAGCAGCTCCGTACCCTAGGCGACAGCTTATCTACCACTCATCGAACATACCACCTAAGTTATCACTCACCTACTCTTCGTGTTGTCGCATAGGAATCTCGTGTTAGTTCCAAAACGTCTAGAAATAGAAGACTGTTTAGTCACTCGTGACTTGGCATTTTTTTCACTCATCACGAACACTCATACACACATGCATATGTACCTACATATGAATTATAGTAGGAATCTACCAAAGTAACCGAAGAACAAATGGAAACCCATCTATCTAGCATGCTGACATTTAGAGAAATTGTTCAAACTTGTTTCTCCAATCCTTAAAAGCAACGTAAGACAAGGGTGGGTTCTAAAGAATAGAACCATTGGAATTCGCAAGATAACCGATAAGGAAACAAGATAGCAGCGGGCCGAATAATTGGACATGATGTCGGCTCTGATTGGGTATAAATAATTCCCAAGTCACGGGAGAAAGCCGCTTACATGGCCATTGAGTACCGTCATTGGCTTAAGTCGCCTAGGTTCCCTAGACATGGTGCTGTCCGGGGAAGGAAGTTACAGTACAAAGTTGGAGGGCAGGATTTCAATTAATGGTCGGGTAGAACGAGTCTATTCCCCCCTATTCGCTCAGATTCGAAGCCATCGTTGGCCGCCTGTGCCTGTGCCTTTGCCTTTGCCATATGTAACGTTGCCCATGGGAAGTTTACTCCTCGCGTACAATTCACTTACAAGAAGCATGTTTTCTTATTAACCAATGTTGCCAACATCCGGAATAAGTCACGATTGGTAGCTGACTGCTACGATGCATATCATTTGTCCCGAAACTCTGGTAATGTTACAGAGATAACAGATCTCCTGGGGTTTAGTGCAAGAAGAAATCCATCAGATGAACCTAACTTTAGTCCACTCAAGCATATTCAATTAGATTTCCTTTAAGGTTGAGAACCTAATCAACACCGTAAGTTTATCTTATCAGACTCCAACTTACATACAGCTTACAGACAGCACTTGCACCTTCAGCCCCTCCAAGGTTACCCCTAATCCACCCCGGCAAGAGTTACACTCCGTGGCATCACAGAAGAGGCCTTAGGACCGAATACCTCTAGTGTTGCTTTTCTTGCATGATACCGTCGTCTATGTGTACCCATGCATGAGGTTACATCCCATGCTTAATTCAAAGCTCCATCCCACGTTTACACGCCTAAAAATACATCATGCACAATTGCGACGGGCCGCACCTCGACATTATCACAACGCCAAATACTCATTTATACCAGAACGAACTAAACCATAACTGTTTTCACATGCAACTGATCTTTCTTATATACCTAGGTAAGTAGGTAATCATCCCAGTGTCGCAGCTCCCGGTTCTCTGGCGCATCAACGTAATGAAATCCCACCCAGGTAAGCTTCAAATATGCAGGGATGAGATTTACCCAAACAGACAGGTCCAGAGATTCCTCGTCATCGTCGGCCATATTACCAACGGCGCAGCTGTCGTCACCTAGGTAATTCCAACATGAGTCTTTTATGGGTGATCTCCTATCTTCCTCTTGTTCCCTAGACATTCAACTCAGACCACGAACTAACATCATCTCACGAACCATGGAAGATAGCATCCCCCCCACCTCGCGAAGTTTATCTAATTCCTCCAGCGTATCTCATATCATGGGACCAAGAATCATAGTAACGAAACCCAAGGGACTCTACGTGACCCACTCGCAACGTTGTATAGGGTGCCAGAAGCATCTCATATCCGGGGTACATAACACGACGGCCTCTACCCCAACTCTATTTAAAGGTGCGCCGCTTCTCTAGCGCGATCTAGATGCCCTGCAGGTCTCGGCCGGATATCTTATTTAGAATGTTTGCTGCGTTTCAATAGTCGTCTGATTCTCGAATCTAACAGCTATTAGGATCTTAGTGTATTGTAGGCCAAGCAACGACGACTTGGCACCAACATATTCTCTTTTTGGTGGGTTTGCCTGAAGCCTGTCGTTTCCGACGACGATGCTGGGTTGTGATATCATGAAGACGTTCACCTGTTACAATGTGTCTTGATGTTATATTTTTGTATATTTTTGTATATTGTTTGCCATTGCGGTGGAACGATTCCCTCTGCGTATCTGTCACTCCTGTCCTCGACAATGAGGCTAGGTTTGGAGATGAGGATATATCAAATATCAAGTGCATATCTATCGAAGCAAGTGAACGTCTTTACCGCGCTGACGACTGTCGTACTACTACAGATAAGCGACTAAGATGAGGCTCGTAACTCACGGCGTGATCGTCTACCTCCGATATCTATCATTATTGCCCTACCATTGACCTCCAGGTTCAACATGCGCTGACTCCTCTTAGTAACTTACACCAAGTACTTCCATACTAGGCATTGCGAGGAGTTTTTCGTCTACGACTGGCGATGAAGGGTTCCAGCGGGATCTTGTGTGCCGCTAGTAGTACCACAATATTTTTACGATAAACACGAGGCCGCTCTGTCATAACAACGACGTTACGAGAGAAGCTGTAACATATGATGCGTAGAAGTCAATGTAGTATACCAATGGAACGAGGGCAGCGGAGTAAGACCACTGATGAAGGATTGCCTTACGAGCCTTACTACAAACAACATGTACTTCTAATACTTAAACTTGCTACTCGATGGCGCTGGGATAGCTACCTCCTCAGGTTGCCACCTCCCGACGTTCATCCCGACTATGACTACTCCCCTAAGCACTATCCTCCTAACGCAGACATTGTGTTAGTGAAAAGTAGCATTGGTCCCGAATAGCTCTCCTGGGGTTACATATGTAGGATTGCAAAGCTAAGTAGGCACTTACATGAAACCACAAGATAATGGTACGCTGTGGTTACCCTTACTGTGTTATCACTTTGCATTTGAATCTCTAGGTGGATTAGAGTACAGCAATAATATTGTGCTTCTGATCAATACGTTTATCCTCGTGGCGCAGTAGGCTAAGGCAGTACATATCCCTGGACCTCATACAAACTACCTTATACAACAATAGGGTCTTCCCATCGTGAATGGCAGACCGTGGATATTTCGTATATTCCCCCAATATTCCAGTCCTCCACAACATCCACGTCAAGGCCCAAATGCTTTTCCTGTTGTCCTGTGAATGCTGTCCGAAGGTATGCCAAACTCCACCAACTTTTTAACCTAGACAGATGTGATGACGAATGGATGAGTACCTGGGTACCTGCTCATGGGGGGTCGACCCATGAGATTCGCTCGTTTGATGATATGTGACTAAACAATATGTGTCGACAATAGAAGTTTGTAAGGTCATATCCCTTTCCCTGCCTGTAAACGCCGGTGACCGTTATGACACGTCAAATGAGTAAAACCGATGGTCCGAGTTAAACGTCCATAAAATCTCAAATGCTTCATAATCGAGTTGAATAAAACAAGAAACGACTGGGGTATCAAAATAAGTGAGGAAATGAGTTAATGATAAGAGTAATAGTAACAAGTGGCGGTAGAGGAAGATGGAGATGGCGGTGGCAGCTGCGGAGCGATTGTCGCAACGAGCATCATGCACAGGCACCACTACGTAGAAAGGCTTGGGTTGTGGTTATTGTGGCGATCTCTTGAGATCCATCCAAATAAATCGGTTCTTTGGCCGGCTGGAGTGGTGACTGCGCCATCGACTGGGGTCCTCAAGAGGTTTTCTCGAGGTTCAAGTAGTAGACTCTTTCGATAATAGCTGACTTGAACATTGCCCTGGTCCAGTTCTTTGACTCGGGTGACTTGAGCTTGGATCCATTCCTGCATGTCTGGAACCTCGGCGAGTCTGTAGGGGATCTGAAAGCGTTGAAGCTCGCCAATGATTTTGGCTGTTCGGGTGTGTTTGTCGAAATTGATCACTGTCAAGCCATTATCATTCGGATCAGCGCCGGATAGCTGTTTTGTAGCCATGTTGCCGATGTCAACAAATGTAAGGTCGGTTAGGAACATGCCGAGAAAGGGGAGGCACGGAGGGACATGGGCCTGAAGGCGACCTCGAAGGACCTTCGTGTTGTTGGCAGGATCAACGACAGCTTGTAGGGATTTCAGCATTTCACGTCGTCTGGGACTAACGAGATCCCATGTCTTTCGTAACCGACTAATAATCGAATTACCAAGGCTGCACACAATGGCCATAAGGCCGTCGTAGTTGTTGAGTTCCAGGCACTGATGAGCGATCTTGATCCATTGCTTGATGACAACGGCGCGCTTTTTTACCTCCGGATACTGGAGAATAGTGTCCGCCACGAGGTTAGACAAGTCAGTGGAGAAGCTTGACATCGCCTTCACGTTGGGTGAGGATTCACCGTGCTTCTTCATCCATTGCGAACCCAATAGCTCTTCAGGCAAGATCGAGCAGAAGATGCTCATTTGCTTCAAGGTCAATTGGCGAGCAACCTCAAGAGGCTCAAAGTCAAGAAATGAAGGGGAACTGCCCCCAGACTTCCAGTTATTGAGTAGACCCTGCTGACTTTTGGATAGAATAGGATTTGGCATCGGTGTGTCAGCAGGTACATATTGAGAGATAGAGGTATTCGTCTTTCCCATGGAAGATACTAGGCGAGGTACGAGCGAACCGTCTGTGGAAGAGACTCGCTGCGAGAGTTCCATGATGCGTTTACCTGCGGAAGGAAGAAGCGACCCAAGTTTGTATTCAGCAAAGCTCTGGATCAGCGGGAGCGTCTCACGGTCGACGGAATCGCGCCAGTGAGATTCTAGCCATCCCTTCAAGACGTTGTAAACGCGTAATCTTACAGGACTTGCCGTGTTGGGATTTTCACCCACGTAATCGAAGCGTTCAATAAGGGTTTCCACTAAATTGGTGGGCGTGCAGAACAATCGGAAGGTAAGGTAGAAGGTGGACACAAACATGGCGTCTGGTGTCGCTTCATGAGTTGTAAGACGTTCAACCAGGGCAGGGAGCGAGCCGCCAGTAATCTGGCCTTCTTTGTTAAACATAAGCTCATGTGCAAACGTTTTCTCCAGCAGTTTCGACTCAAGCTCCTCAACCTCTTCGCTTACGCTAGAGCTCCCCGTTGTACTCAGATCCGACAAGGAGGGTTGGGTCTTTGGTACAAGTGTGTTTTCGGGTGTGGTGGCACGTGTTGAGGTATTATCAGAGACCATACCAGGCTCTGAATCACGACTTAGATATGTGCTGTTGCTTCCAGAACTAGAAGCAGTGCCTGTGTCGGACCGGAATGACGCATGATATTCGCCTTCATGTGAATTTACTGTCACCGGGCTGTACGGCTCGTCCGGTAGAAGGGAGGTAGTAAGTCTCGGAAGTGCTGGAAGCGAAGGCCGAAGAGAGGACACGGAAGACGCCATGCTTGACGCGGCGTCATCGGTAACCATAGACTGAGGCCTAGATACGGGAGGTGATGCTTGTTCACTATTTCGCTGCTCTTCCGCTGAGCCATTAGCCGGTACATCGGGGAGAGGCTTGTCAATGGACATGTGAACTGAGTGGGTGGGCCTAGGTGACGGTTGAGACGTTCTGGGTTCAGAGACCGTTGATTCAGCTGGCGTGCGTGGCCTAGTTTGGGACACAGCTTCAAACACACCCAAGTCCATGTCGAAGTTTCCATTCTCAGCCTCGAATTCGAAATCGCCAATTCGTTCCAAGACCCATTTAGTTTTTGCGACGCACTCGCCAGCTGCCTTAACACAGCCAGTAGCTGCAAAAAGAAGTCGGCTGTTGTCCTGTGGGATAATGACATCTTCGCCATCAGGTCCTCTGTTACCCAAAATCTCACGTGCGGAGTAGACCAGATCTCTGATACGATCGTACATGGCTACGCGTGACTGCCCTAACGTCTCCGAAACGGATGTGTTATGGTCGCATATCGCGTCAACAACTGTGAACAACTCGCCACCAGACATAACCGAGTGCTTAATCGCAAGAGCGAGCTCCGGTCGTGATTGCGATTGGACGTGTAACCGTCCAATAAAAGATCCAAGGTGCGACAAGAAAGTATCATGACATGAATTCAGCCGCTCCGAAACAAGCTTCTGCGAATGTGACAATGGCGAAGGACCGGCTAGAGACACCCTGTGTGATATACTAGCCGATAATCGATTCCCTTGTAGAGGATTTAGCTGAGACATCCGATTGCTTGCTGCGCTAGCAGAGTAAACGGATGACAAACGCTTGTTGGCTGATTCATTTGTTTGTACGCCCTCGGCTGCTGGCGGTGCTAACCCTTTAGTGGATACCGCCTCGATGTCCGCCCGGGAAGATGCAGCTTGGTCGTCTCCCTGTTCGTTCTCGAATGTCGTCGACTCCATAGGTGGTGTTGGTGGGACAAACGACTCCTCGACAACGGTTGCCATTACCGTCACTGCCGGTGCACGTAATCGCCTATCCTCCTCAATTAGGTCAAGAAACCGAACGCCTTTGACGACAATTTTGAATGCCTTTAAAATCATCTCATCAATGATGTCGTTCACATCGTTCACATTGTTCGCGTCGTCACCGTATTGCGACATGCTTCGTAATGTCTCTTGTAGCCGTTTCGCCGTTTTGACTAGAGATGACAGCTCAGAAAGCAAAGACTTTCTGCCTCGACGTAGACTTTCGCTCCGCTGAATCGTGGCTGACTCTCGGGTTAAACAATGAGTGCGCTCCTGCAAGACCATTAGCTACCCAAAGCTGAAACAGTTAGTCAACGGACGTAAAGGGTCCAACCCACCAAGAGATAGCGCACACCAGCAATAATCCCCTTCATGAATTCCTGGTTGCCAAATATGTCTCGATCGTTTGTCGCAGTGCTTCTCAGCAAGTCCCAGAAATTCAATAGGGCTTTCAATAAGTTTCTCATCTCATCTGGGTCGTACGATTCGCAGTAGTTCGTGGGTAACCAACCCCTTGCGCCAGATACCAGTAAAGTCCCATCAGCCCATCCATTGGTGTGAATGGAATGAACCAAGACTACATCTCCTTCATTTAATGGTAAAGTAACAGTTGAATCGGTCATGGCATAGGTTGGGTGGAATGGGTAGAAAGCCCGCAGGAAATTGTGAAAGATGGGATTTGATGGTGTCGGCTGGGGAATTAATTCTTCCTGCGAATCATTAGGAGTCGAAGGCGGAGTTATTTGCGATTGAGAGTATGGATTTGTAGATGTCGGCGATTCGTTATCGTCTAAACCATTTGTTCCATTTTCAGACCAGTTCTTGTTGATTGCGAGCGGTGCCACTTGGAGGCTCGCTCGCATTGGTTGGTCATCCAGCATCATGATTGCTGCAGAACTGTGCTGTAGAGAACCATGGGAACAAGATGTTGCTGTTACTTTCGCAACAGCTACTAATTCGAGGAGATATCCAGGCTCCTCAGACCTAGGTAACCTAGTCGGCCTACTTCGTATTTTTAGTCTTCCTTTAAAATCTTGAGATTCGATAACTTTCTGATGTCATAAAACAAAAGAATCGGCTAGAGGCTTCTGAAAAGTTGATGATGAAGTTTGTGTCAGAAGTGCTATCTGGCCAGGTAGAAGCGTCGTTTGAGAAGAAACTAGAAGAACGTGTGCTAAGAAACAAGGGATATGTTAGTACGCGGACGTTTGTTTTTTTGGTGACTTCGATGAGGAAGGCAATCGTGAGGAAGGCAATCTGAAGACATGAAAGAATGAAGGGAGACCGAAGCAAGTGTAATCGAATCCTGGTATATGGGAGGGGTCCAAGCTTGGAATGTCGAGGTTGTCTAGGCTTAGCTAAACAATTCCAGGGTATATTCTCGACGCCGAGTTTCAGACCTTATTTTCTATGACAAAACGCCCCTTCCATTAAGCCGGTAGCATGTTATCAAGTACCGGGGAAGATCCTTTCCTCTGTTCCACCATGCGCGATTGGAAGTCGGAAGTGAACTATGCCACTATGCGTACCTCGTGGGTTTTGATGCAACAACCCGACAAGCGGAAGACCAATGCTCCCGATTTTTCTCGTATGAATTCAAAGGCTGCACGTAAATAGTGCCTAGAAAATTAAGAAATTGGTGGGGAAAAAAAAAGTATTTACCTTTCTGCTGTCCTTTACTGATAACGCCCAAGAAGACACGAGATGAAGTGTTTCAATTGGAATATTGTAAGCCTTTTCTTCTTCAAAAGTTGATATAATAGTCGAAAGTTAGTGATGAATGCTGGAATTATCGAAGGCGGTTCCACTAATGTTATAAATGGTTCGATTTCCAGTTTAAAAAAAAAATCTTTCTTTTCCTTCGTTTCCCGAGTTGGTCGTATCTTCAATTGCAAGTTTGAATTACTTTGCTTCCGAGGATAAGTTTTAAGGTCCACGATTCAGTGCGAGAATAATGGAAGGCGACGGATGTATTCGTGACCAAGAAGTGTCGAGAAAAGACCAGAGGATCAACACATCAAGTGGGGATGCGTGGGAAAAGATGGATAGATAGGTAAGAGGATGAAAGTGTCGTAATGTACTCTCAGATCCGTGCGATAACTTTGCGTTGCGTCCCGTGCTGTCGCGAATAGCTGATTTACAAAGTCAAACCGAACTTGTGTATGTACGTGGGTGGGTTGTGGTATGTGTGTTAGATAGGATCTGTGTAAGTGTGAAGAAAAATTGGTAGGACGAAACGCAGATACGGTAAGGTAGGTGAAGGTAGGGGGGGATGCAGGAGAAAAAAAGATGCCAATGCGCTCCTGCATATCTTGCTATCAACTATTTTCTTATTATCCACGTTATTGGACCTGCCCGTTGCAACCCCCCATGCAGCTATGCCTAACAAAGACTCGGCAACGTTTTTATTAGGCATGATGGACCTACAAGCCGGGTATATGTACTTACTTGCAGAGGATACTTAGGTACGGGAATGGCAGGGAGGAAGGGAAAAGAAGGGGTGTTTTTCAGGAACTGCAACCTTGACGGATTAGAATGGACAGTTAGGAGGTGCAAGCTCCAGTGGTTCTAGTAGTTCTGCGCCATTCATTGGCAGGTTCTGGTCGAGCTTTGGTTAGAACGGCTGCTAATTTGACACCCACTACGACCCGGCATGGGTACCTACATATGTACGTATCTAAAGGTGACATGGGTACGAGCTTAAAGGTGGGACGACAGAATAACAGGGATGAACTTGCAGGGTCTCCGGGGCTTCCCCAGTCAATAACTATCCAGGCACCTAACCTAATTCGTCCACGACGGGGGGGGGGGTTGGGTTGCACAGTAACGTATACTGTAGCCGAACATTGATTTAAAGCTTCACTTCCACTATTCATCTATTCGCGGGTATCTCCAAGAGAGGCGTTTCTCAGCTCAACGCCAGCTACAAAGGTTCGTTGATGAAATCCACTTCCGCATGTTGTTCAAGTTTTGTTCGCCGATTTCCAAAGACAATGTTTCTACAGGCCTTACCTAGTTGTGAGTGATCACAAGTGCAGCTTTAAATGCTAATTCGTGAATTGTTTTCTAATGGTGGCAAGCTCTGATATTCGCAGATAACCATCTTATATTATTGGTCAACTCTATTAAGCTTCCAACACACCCAACGATAGGCATTGCTTACCTCGGTACTTAGTATCATAAGATTTGTCGGAGTTGAGGCGCGCTCGGTTTCGATATGTTTTAAAGAGTACGAAGTATGGATGTACCTATTCATGAAAGAAAACCCAATGAGAATTTACGGAGAAAGGCATTTAGTAAGCTTCCATATGTCAATGATGTTGAAGTTAAACTTAAGATGAGTGCATTATACACATCCTACCTACATATATACATATATATCTAATGCATCCATGATCATTGCTAATAGATACTACCTACCACTTGAATCATCAAGACCTTTTCACACAATGTGGCGTCTCAACTCAAAGCTAGCACTCGTAAGGTCACATACACTCACTATAAGCCGCCTCCAGACTTGAAGAAGAAGAAAAAGTCTGTTTTCTTGTCTGTGGGTATGTCCCATGTTAATTGTGATATGTATGTACGTAAGTATGTGAATAATACCAGCAATTATGATGTCCTTAGATCTGTTTGTATAATCGGGGATTTTGAGGTTAGTGTACCATGTTGACAAGGAACGTGGGCGGTCGAAAGCAACCTGGCGGATCGTACCGCTTTTTGCAAAATATCAAGATGGTAGATCATGTTGAGCCACACAGAGCTTTCCGGCGGAAAAATAAGTCCCAGGCTGTCAGGTAAGATTCCGGCTCCCGGTTGGGAAATGAAAATGGAACCCCAGCTTTTGATGAAATGGTTAATTGGGTAGACGTGAGGTTGGAGGTTGACAGAAAAAATGATTAAATACTACGGGTACGATTACCTTAGTCGGTATGCTTCGCTATTGGACTAATACTTTTATTATACATGGATTAAAAAGAACAAAATATCAGATACATTTTAATAGGTACCTAGGTACTTTTGCTGGTTTTATTGTTGCAACCTCTCAAGAACTATAGCGTAAGTTTCGTTATGTGTTTAATAGCTCGATAAGGTTTTCAGTGATAATCAATCACTTAGATTATCAGATGCAAATTCTATAAATAAAGCATGAACGTGGAAGTCACACACAACATCTCCAACAGCAAAGTCAAGAGTGCCTACATGTAGGTAGGCACGATTTAAAACGGTATGTTTAGATCACACCACCTACTGGATATGTACATAGGTCCATATGTATAGTTGTTAGACCAATAAAAGTGAGGCCCAACCTACGCCGCATGCATTTAGTGTAACCTTATCTTCTCTTCTCCATTCATCCCGTCGTCTTAATTCCACCACCCGTTACATTTTATCGCTTCCGCTGAAGAACGCCATTTTCATCCCGCATATATCTTCTTTCCAATGATCTTCTAGGGGCAAACTGTAAAGGCCCAGAAGACAATGAATTGTTCAATCGAATTGTTTACCGGTCATACGCGGCATTAGTTTCCCATACTATTATCATAATAGTACATTGATATTCGACTCTACCAATGAGCTTTTAAACCCTTTTTCCCTATTACATCTTCAATAATCAACCATCCCGAAACTCTCCAATGCTTCGCATAATCTTCTCCATCTACGCCACAAGGCACCTACATTCATATGCGGACATTGTGATTAATTACGAGCCTCCAAGGCTTGCATTATCACAATCGCCAACTCCATTCACCACCTCCTTCACCGGATGGCTGCTTGAACATCTCTACCTAGTATCTCACTTACCGACGAAACCACGATCAGCCTAGGAGATTTAACATATCCATCGCCATCAAATCTCACCCTATGCAACCACCTCTAATACTCCAATCGCATTCAGATGTAGTACTACAGTCAACTATATTAAGCTACAAGCCTACTTATTACGTTAATAATCCATGTTAGACATTGGGCACCTTACGAATGATGTAGCTAACACGAGTATACGTCGATGCCACGCGAACCACACCAAGAAGAAAAAGCAACTTTGAACCCGCCTTTCGGCTTCTGTACCGTATCCAAGATGTGCTAATACTGTTGGCTGCAAGGGTTAGTGATCCAGGCACGGTTCAGGGATCTGCTTGTGATAATGTCAGGGCCCTGCCTACATACGTACCTACATACCTACACAACATGGCGAAGCCGCCTCGAGTTGCTAATGCAAGCCTCTCGCATCCTCTCCCGCGTAAGCTCATTGCGACATGTGTAAGTCAAGAATACCCACGCAGCCACGTTGACCAGCACGTTGACTGAGCATGGGAAGCCACAAGAAAAAAAAACCCCCGTCCTTCCGGATTATCATCAGTACTAGATTATGCGAAGGTCCCGGAGCTTCCACCGGTTCACCTGCTTCCGAATTCGATCTCCTCGTGATTGGCGACATTACTCGGCTAAGGTGGATTGAAAAGGCTTCTGACATACTATGCACGAAGCCGTGGCACTAGAAGGTCCAATAAGCACTACTTACGACGAACTGCTACGCATTACTACTACGGTATCTTCAAGCGTTAGATTGCGTCTATATAGAACGACTATATCCAATTGATAGTGAAGGCGTGAAGTTTTCTTACCTAGGTAGTCTCAAAGCTCGTATCTGCATCGAAGCCGCATTTGAGGAGGTGGGGGGGGGGGGGGGGGGGGGGGGGGGGGGGGGGGGGGGGGGGGGGGGGGGGGGGGGGGGGGGGCG